>JAQJVL010002117.1:0-120654 GCA_035578905.1 Stictocephala bisonia
TTGCGATCTTTGAGTTTCAATTTTGCGATCTTTGAGTTTCAATCTTGCGATCTTTGATTTTCAATCTTGCGATCTTTGAGTTTCAATCGTTCGATCTTTGAGTTTCAATCTTGCGATCTTTGAATTTCAATCTTGTGATTTTTGAGTTTCAATCTTGCGATTTTTGAGTTTCAATCATGCGATCTTTAAATTTCAAACTTGCTATCTTTGAGTTTCAATCTTCCTATCTTTGAGTTTAAATCTTGCGATCTTTGAGTTTCAATCTTGCAATCTTTGATTTTAAATCTTGCGATCTTTGAGTTTCAGTCTTGCGATCTTTGAGTTTCAATCTTGCCATCTTTGAGTTTCAATTTTGCGATCTTTGAGTTTTTAATCTTGCGGGTTCTTTTAGTTTCAATCTTGCGATCTTTTTAGTTTCAATCTTCGATCTTTTAGTTTCAATCTTGCGATCTTTGAATTTCAATCCCTTTTGAAGTTTTAGTTTCAATCTTGCGATTTTTTTAGTTTTTAATCATGGGATTCTTTTTAGTTTCAAACTTGCTAATTTTTTTGATTTCAATCTTTTCTATCTTTGGGGTTTTAAACTTGGATCTTTGAGTTTTCCCCTCTTGCAATTTTAATTTAAAAAATTTTTTGATCTTTGACTTTCAGTCTTTTCGATCTTTGAGTTTCAATCTTTCCATCTTTGAGTTTCAATTTTGCGATCTTTTTAGTTTTTTAAACTTGCGATCTTTTTGGTTCAATTTTTGCTATCTTTGAGTTTCAATCTTGCGATCTTTTGGGTTTTAATCTTGCAATCTCTAAAATTTTTAATCTTGCGATTTTTTGGTTTTTTAAACTTTCGATATTTTAGTTTTAATCTTGGGGATTTTTTTTGGTTTCAATTTTTGCGATCTTTGAGTTTCAAACTTGCGAAACTTTGAGTTTTAAAAACCCGCATTCTTTTTAAATTTTAATCTTGCGATCTTTTAGTTTTATTCTTGCGATTTTTGGGGTTTTTTCTTGTTTAAATTTTTTTAGTTTTTAATCTTGCGATCTTTGATTTGAATTTTGCCCATCTTTGAAATTTCAATCATGCCCAAACTTTGAGTTTTTAATCTTGCCCATCTTTGAGTTTAATTCTTGCGATCTTTGAGTTTCCAAACTTGCGATCTTTGTGTTTTTCAATCTTGCCATCTTTTAGTTTTTAAACTTTCGAAAATGAGTTTTTAAAACTTGCTATCTTTTAGTTTTATTCTTGGTTTTTAGGAAGGGAAAGAAGGGAAGGAGGGGTTTTGCGATTTTTTTTAGTTTCAATCTTGCGATCTTTTTTTTTCAAACTTGCCTTTTTTTCTTTATTTTAGTTTAAAACTTTCGATCTTTGAGTTTCAATCTTTGGGAATTTTTTTTAGTTTCAAACTTGCGATTTTTTTTAGTTTCCCAAACTTGCATCTTTGAATTTCAATCTTGCGATCTTTGAGTTTTTAATTTTTGGATCCCTTTTAGTTTCCCAAACTTGCGATCTTGAGTTTCATCTTGCGATCTTTGAGTTTCAATTTTTGCAAACTTTAAATTTTTAATCTTTCATCTTTTTTTTTAATTTTTTAATTTTTGCGATCTTTGAGTTTTTTCAAATCTTGCCGATTTTTAATTTGGGAAAATTTTAAAACTTTCCATCTTTGAGGTTTTTTCAATCCCTTTCGATCTTTGAATTTTTAAATTTTGGTTTTTTGATCTTTGAGTTTCAATCTTTCGATCTTTGAGTTTTCAATCTTGGGAAAACCATTTTTAATTTCAATCTTTCGATCTTTGAGTTTCAATCTTGCGATCTTTGAGTTTTTTAATCTTGCGGGTTCTTTTAAATTTCAAACTTGCGATCTTTGAGTTTCAAACTTGCGATCTTTGAGTTTAATTTTATGCGATCTTTGGTTTTTTTTCTTGCGATCTTTTTGTTTCAATCTTGCCATTTTTTTATTTTTTTAAACTTGGGGAATTTGGTTTTTAAAATTTTCCCCTCCCTTTTAGTTTTATTCTTGCGATCTTTTTAGCTTTTAATCCCTTTCGATCTTTTTAATTTCAAACTTGCCATCTTGAGTTTAAATCTTTCGAAACTTTGAGTTTCAATCATGCGATCTTTTAGTTTCAAAACTTGGGGATTTTATAGTTTCAAACCCTTTCTATCCCTTTAATTTTAATCATGCATCTTGGGGTTTCAAACTTGCGATCTTTGAGTTTAATTTTTGCGTCTTTTAGTTCAATCTTGCGAAAATTTGAGTTTCAAAAAATTTCGATTTTTTTGGTTTCAATTTGGGGATTTTTGAGTTTTAATTTTTCGATCATTGAGTTTCAATCTTGCATCCCCCGATTTCAAAACTTGGGGATCCTTTATTTCAATCGTTCGATTTTTGATTTTTAATCCTTTCGACTTTTAGTTTTAATCATTCGATCTTTTTTTTAATCTTGCGATCTTTGAGTTTCAAAACTTTCGATTTTGAGTTTCAATCTTGTGATCTTTGAGGGTTTTAAAACTTTCGATCTTTTGGTTTCAATCTTGCGATCTTTGGTTTCAATCTTGTGATCTTTGAGTTTCCCAAACTTGCTATTTTTAAAGTTTTCATCTTGGGGATCTTTTAGTTTAAATTTTTGCTATCTTTTATTTTATTTTTCGACTTTGAGTTTAATTTTTTGCGATCTTTGAGTTTTAATCTTTCGATCTTTGAGTTTCAATCTTGCGATCCCCTTGATTTAATTTCGATCTTTGAGTTTTAAAACTTGCATCTTTTGGGTTTTAATCTTCCATCTTTGATTTTAATCTTGGGCGATCTTGAGTTTTAATCTTGCAAACTTTTAAATTTCAATTTTTGCTTCTTTGAATTTTAATTTTTGCCCAATCTTTGAGTTTAAAACTTGCAAACTTTTAGTTTTTCCCTGCCATTTTTAAATTTCAATCTTGCGATCTTTAGTTTCAAAATTTTCATCTTTTTAATTTCAATCTTGCGATCTTTGAATTTTTTAATCTTGCGATCTTTTTATTTCAATCTTTCGATCTTTGAGTTTCAATCTTGCGATCTTTGAATTTCCCAAACTTGGAAATTTTTTAGTTTTTAATCTTTCATTTTTAAATTTTTAATCTTGCGATCTTTAAAAAAATTTAAACTTGCATTTTTTTAATTTTAATCTTCCCCTCTTTGAGTTTAAAACTTTTCGATCTTTGAGTTTTTTAATTTTTGCAAATTTTGATTTTTTAAACTTGCGATCTTTAGTTTCAATCCCTTTTGGGCCCTTTTAGTTTCCCAAACTTTCATCTTTGAGTTTTAATTTTTTCGATTTTTTGAGTTTTAAACTTGCGATCTTTTTGTTTCAATTTTTGCATCTTTGAGTTTCCAAATTTCGATCTTTGAGTTTTAATTCCCTTTCGATCTTTGATTTTAAACTTGCAAACTTTTAAAAATTTAATCTTGGATTTTTGATTTTTTAAACTTGCGAATTTTAGTTTAAAACTTGGATCTTTTTGGTTTTTTTTTTTTTGCGATCTTTTAGTTTTTAATTTTTGCGATTTTTGAATTTCAATCCTTTCCCTTTTTTGGGTTTAAATCTTGCGATCTTTGAGTTTCAATCTTTCAAAATTTTTTATTTTAAAACTTTCGATTTTTTAGTTTCAACTTGGATCTTTGAATTTCAAACTTTGGGAAACTTTAAAAATTTAATCTTGCGATTTTTGGGGTTTTTTTTTGCGATTTTAAGGTTTTTTTCTTGGAACTTTTTGGGTTTTAATTGGGGATCTTTGAAATTTCAATCTTGCGATCTTTGAGTTTCAATCCTGCATTCTTTGAGTTTCAATCTTGCGATCTTTTAGTTTTATTCTTGCGATCTTTGGGTTTCATTCTTGCGATCTTTAAGTTTCATTCTGCGATCTTTGAGTTTCAATCTTGCGATCTTTGAGTTTCAATCTTGCGATCTTTGAGTTTCAGTCTTGCGATCTTTGAGTTTCAATCTTGCGATCTTTGAGTTTCAATCTTGCGATCCTTGAGTTTCAATCGTTCGATCTTTGAGTTTTAATCTTGCGAATCCTTTAAGTTTCAATCGTTCGATCTTTGAGTTTTTAATCTTTGAGTTTCAATCTTGCAATCTTTAAGTTTCAATCTTGCAATCTTTGTGATTCAATCTTGCTATCTTTGAGTTTGAATCTTGCAATCTTTGAGTTTCAATCTTGCCATTTTTGAGTTTCAATCTTGCGATCTTTGAGTTTCAATTTTGCGATCTTTGAGTTTCAATCTTGCGATCTTTGAGTTTCAATCTTGCGATCTTTGAGTTTCAATCTTGCGATCTTTGAGTTTCAATCTTGCGATCTTTGAGTTTCAATCTTGCGATCCTTGAGTTTCAATCATTCGATTTTTGAGTTTCAATCTTGCGATCTTTGAGTTTCAATCGTTCAATCTTTGAGTTTTAATCTTGCGATCTTTGAGTTTCAATCTTGCAATCTTTAAGTTTCAATCTTGCAATCTTTGAGATTCAATCTTGCTATCTTTGAGTTTGAATCTTGCGATCTTTGAGTTTCAATCTTGCCATTTTTGAGTTTCAATCTTGCGATCTTTGAGTTTCAATTTTGCGATCTTTGAGTTTCAATCTTGCGATCTTTGAGTTTCAATCTTGCGATCTTTGAGTTTCAATCGTTCGATCTTTGAGTTTCAATCTTGCGATCTTTGAATTTCAATCTTGTGATGTTTGAGTTTCAATCTTGCGATTTTTGAGTTTCAATCATGCATTCTTTGAGTTTCAAACTTGCTATCTTTGAGTTTCAATCTTGCTATCTTTGAGTTTTAATCTTGCGATCTTTGAGTTTCAATCTTGCAATCTTTAATTTAAAATCTTGTGATCTTTGACTTTCAGTCTTGCGATCTTTGAGTTTCAATCTTGCCATCTTTGAGTTTCAATTTTGCGATCTTTGAGTTTTAAACTTGCGATCTTTGTGGTTCAATCTTGCTATCTTTGAGTTTCAATCTTGCGATCTTTGAGTTTCAATCTTGCAATCTCTAAATTTCAATCTTGCGATCTTTGAGTTTTAATCTTGCGATATTTGAGTTTTAATCTTGCGATCTTTGAGTTTTAATCTTGCGATATATGAGTTTTAATCTTGCGATCTTTGAGTTTCAATCCTGCATTCTTTGAGTTTCAATCTTGCGATCTTTTAGTTTCTTTCTTGCGATCTTTGGGTTTCATTCTTGCGATCTTTGAGTTTCAATCTTGCGATCTTTGAGTTTGAATCTTGCGATCTTTGAGTTTCAATCATACGATCTTTGAGTTTCAATCTTGCGATCTTTGAGTTTAATTCTTGCGATCTTTGAGTTTCAATCTTGCGATCTTTGAGTTTCAATCTTGCCATCTTTGAGTTTTAATCTTGCGAATTGAGTTTAAATCTTGCCATCTTTGAGTTTTATTCTTGCGATCTTTGAGGTTCCATCTTGCGATTTTTGAATTTCAATCTTGCCATCTATGAGTTTAAATCTTGCGATCTTTGAGTTTCAATCATGCGATCTTTGAGTTTCAATCTTGCGATCATTTAGTTTCAAACTTGCTATCTTTGAATTTCAATCATGCGATCTTGGAGTTTCAATCTTGCGATCTTTGAGTTTCAATCTTGCGATCTTTGAGTTTCAATCTTGCGATCTTTGAGTTTCAATCTTGCAATCTTTGAGTTTCAATCTTGCTATCTTTAAGTTTCAATCTTGCGATCTTTGAGTTTCAATCTTGCGATTTTTGAATTTCAATCTTGCGATCTTTGAGTTTCAATCTTGCGATCTTTGAGTTTCAATCTTGCGATCTTTGAGTTTCAATCTTGCGATCTTTGAGTTTCAATCTTGTGACCTTTGAGTTTCAATCTTGCGATCTTTGAGTTTCAATCTTGCGATCTTTGAGTTTCAATCTTGCGATCTTTGAGTTTCAATCTTGCTATCTTTAAGTTTCAATCTTGCGATCTTTGAGTTTAAATCTTGCTATCTTTGAGTTTTATTCTTGCGATCTTTTAGTTTCAATCTTGCGATCTTTGAGTTTTAATCTTGCGATCTTTGAGTTTCAATCTTGCGATCCTTGAGTTTCAATCGTTCGATCTTTGAGTTTTAATTTTGCGATCTTTAAGTTTCAATCGTTCGATCTTTGAGTTTTAATCTTGCGATTTTTGAGTTTCAATCTTGCAATCTTTAGGTTTCAATCTTGCAATCATTGAGATTCAATCTTGCGATCTTTGAGTTTCAATCTTGCGATCTTTGAGTTTCAATCTTGCGATCTTTGAGTTTCAATCTTGCGATCTTTGAGTTTCAATCTTGCGATCTTTGAGTTTCAATCTTGCGATCCTTGAGTTTCAATCGTTCGATTTTTGAGTTTCAATCTTGCGATCTTTGAGTTTCAATCATTCGATCTTTGAGTTTTAATCCTGCAATCTTTGAGTTTTAATCTTGCAATCTTTAAGTTTCAATCTTGCAATCTTTGAGATTCAATCTTGCTATCTTTGAGTTTGAATCTTGCAATCTTTGAGTTTCCATGTTGCCATTTTTGAGTTTCAATCTTGCGATCTTTGAGTTTCAATTTTGCGATCTTTGAGTTTCAATCTTGCGATCTTTGATTTTCAATCTTGCGATCTTTGAGTTTCAATCGTTCGATCTTTGAGTTTCAATCTTGCGATCTTTGAATTTCAATCTTGTGATCTTTGAGTTTCAATCTTGCGATTTTTGAGTTTCAATCATGCGATCTTTAAATTTCAAACTTGCTATCTTTGAGTTTCAATCTTCCTATCTTTGAGTTTAAATCTTGCGATCTTTGAGTTTCAGTCTTGCGATCTTTGAGTTTCAATCTTGCCATCTTTGAGTTTCAATTTTGCAATCTTTGAGTTTTAAACTTGCGATCTTTGTGGTTCAATCTTGCTATCTTTGAGTTTCAATCTTGCGATCTTTGAGTTTCAATCTTGCGATCTTTGAGTTTCAATCTTGCAATCTCTAAATTTCAATCTTGCGATCTTTGAGTTTTAATCTTGCGATATTTGAGTTTTAATCTTGTGATCTTTTGGTTTCAATCTTGCGATCTTTGAGTTTCAATCTTGCGATCTTTGAGTTTCAATCCTGCATTCTTTGAGTTTCAATCTTGCGATCTTTTAGTTTTATTCTTGCGATCTTTGGGTTTCATTCTTGCGATCTTTAAGTTTCAATCTTGCGATCTTTGAGTTTCAATCTTGCGATCTTTGAGTTTCAATCTTGCGATCTTTGAGTTTCAGTCTTGCGGTCTTTGAGTTTCAATCTTGCGATCTTTGAGTTTCAATCTTGCGATCCTTGAGTTTCAATCGTTCGATCTTTGAGTTTTAATCTTGCGATCTTTAAGTTTCAATCGTTCGATCTTTGAGTTTTAATCTTTGAGTTTCAATCTTGCAATCTTTAAGTTTCAATCTTGCAATCTTTGTGATTCAATCTTGCTATCTTTGAGTTTGAATCTTGCAATCTTTGAGTTTCAATCTTGCCATTTTTGAGTTTCAATCTTGCGATCTTTGAGTTTCAATTTTGCGATCTTTGAGTTTCAATCTTGCGATCTTTGAGTTTCAATCTTGCGTTCTTTGAGTTTCAATCTTGCGATCTTTGAGTTTCAATCTTGCGATCTTTGAGTTTCAATCTTGCGATCCTTGAGTTTCAATCATTCGATTTTTGAGTTTCAATCTTGCGATCTTTGAGTTTCAATCGTTCAATCTTTGAGTTTTAATCTTGCGATCTTTGAGTTTCAATCTTGCAATCTTTAAGTTTCAATCTTGCAATCTTTGAGATTCAATCTTGCTCTCTTTGAGTTTGAATCTTGCGATCTTTGAGTTTCAATCTTGCCATTTTTGAGTTTCAATCTTGCGATCTTTGAGTTTCAATTTTGCGATCTTTGAGTTTCAATCTTGCGATCTTTGAGTTTCAATCTTGCGATCTTTGAGTTTCAATCGTTCGATCTTTGAGTTTCAATCTTGCGATCTTTGAATTTTAATCTTGTGATGTTTGAGTTTCAATCTTGCGATTTTTGAGTTTCAATCATGCATTCTTTGAGTTTCAAACTTGCTATCTTTGAGTTTCAATCTTGCTATCTTTGAGTTTAAATCTTGCGATCTTTGAGTTTCAATCTTGCAATCTTTAATTTAAAATCTTGTGATCTTTGACTTTCAGTCTTGTGATCTTTGAGTTTCAATCTTGCCATCTTTGAGTTTCAATTTTGCGATCTTTGAGTTTTAAACTTGCGATCTTTGTGGTTCAATCTTGCTATCTTTGAGTTTCAATCTTGCGATCTTTGAGTTTCAATCTTGCAATCTCTAAATTTCAATCTTGCGATCTTTGAGTTTTAATCTTGCGATATTTAAGTATTAATCTTGTGATCTTTTGGTTTCAATCTTGCGATCTTTGAGTTTCAATCTTGCGATCTTTGAGTTTCAATCCTGCATTCTTTGAGTTTCAATCTTGCGATCTTTTAGTTTCATTCTTGCGATCTTTGGGTTTCATTCTTGCAATTTTTGAGTTTCAATCTTGCGATCTTTGAGTTTGAATCTTGCGATCTTTGAGTTTCAATCATGCGATCTTTGAGTTTCAATCTTGCGATCTTAGAGTTTAATTCTTGCGATCTTTGAGTTTCAATCTTGCGATCTTTGTGTTTCAATCTTGCCATCTTTGAGTTTTAATCTTGCGAACTGAGTTTAAATCTTGCTATCTTTGAGTTTTATTCTTGCGATCTTTGAGTTTCAATCTTGCGATCTTTGAATTTCAATCTTGCCATCTATGAGTTTAAATCTTGCGATATTTGAGTTTCAATTATGCGATCTTTTAGTTTCAATCTTGCGATCTTTTAGTTTCAAACTTGCTATCTTTGAATTTCAATCTTGCGATCTTCGAGTTTCAATCTTGCGATCTTTGAGTTTCAATCTTGCGATCTTTGAGTTTCAATCTTGTGACCTTTGAGTTTCAATCTTGCGATCTTTGAGTTTCAATCTTGCGATCTTTGAGTTTCAATCTTGCGATCTTTGAGTTTCAATCTTGCTATCTTTAAGTTTCAATCTTGCGATCTTTGAGTTTAAATCTTGCTATCTTTGAGTTTTATTCTTGCGATCTTTTAGTTTCAATCTTGCGATCTTTGAGTTTTAATCTTGCGATCTTTGAGTTTCAATCTTGCGATCCTTGAGTTTCAATCGTTCGATCTTTGAGTTTTAATTTTGCGATCTTTAAGTTTCAATCGTTCCATCTTTGAGTTTTAATCTTGCGATTTTTGAGTTTCAATCTTGCAATCTTTAAGTTTCAATCTTGCAATCTTTAAGATTCAATCTTGCTATCTTTGAGTTTGAATCTTGCAATCTTTGAGTTTCAATCTTGCCATTTTTGAGTTTCAATCTTGCAATCTTTGAGTTTCAATTTTGCGATCTTTGAGTTTCAATCTTGCGATCTTTGAGTTTCAATCATGCGATCTTTGAGTTTCAATCTTGCGATCTTTGAGTTTCAATCTTGCGATCTTTGAGTTTCAATCTTGCGATCCTTGAGTTTCAATCGTTCGATTTTTGAGTTTCAATCTTGCGATCTTTGAGTTTCAATCGTTCGATCTTGGAGTTTTAATCTTGCGATCTTTGAGTTTCAATCTTGCGATCTTTGAGTTTCAATCTTGCGATCTTTGAGTTTCAATCTTGCTATCTTTAAGTTTCAATCTTGCGATCTTTGAGTTTAAATCTTGCTATCTTTGAGTTTTATTCTTGTGATCTTTGAGTTTCAATCTTGCGATCTTTGAGTTTTATTCTTGCGATCTTTGAGTTTCAATCTTGCGATCCTTGAGTTTCAATCGTTCGATCTTTGAGTTTTAATTTTGCGATCTTTAAGTTTCAATCGTTCGATCTTTGAGTTTTAATCTTGCGATTTTTGAGTTTCAATCTTGCAATCTTTACGTTTCAATCTTGCAATCTTTGAGATTCAATCTTGCTATCTTTGAGTTTCAATCTTGCGATCTTTGAGTTTCAATCTTGCGATCTTTGAGTTTCAATCTTGCGATCTTTGAGTTTCAATCTTGCGATCTTTGAGTTTCAATCTTGCGATCTTTGAGTTTCAATCTTGCGATCTTTGAGTTTCAATCTTGCTATCTTTGAGTTTCAATCTTGCGATCTTTGAGTTTCAATCTTTCGATCTTTGAGTTTCAATCTTGCGATCTTTGAGTTTCAATCTTGCGATCTTTGAGTTTCAATCTTGCTATCTTTGAGTTTCAATCTTGCGATCTTTGAGTTTCAATCTTGCGATCTTTGAGTTTCAATCTTGCGATCTTTGAGTTTCAATCTTGCGATCTTTGAGTTTCAATCTTGCGATCTTTGAGTTTCAATCTTGCTATCTTTGAGTTTCAATCTTGCGATCTTTGAGTTTCAATCTTGCGATCTTTGAGTTTCAATCTTGCGATCTTTGAGTTTCAATCTTGCGATCTTTGAGTTTCAATCTTGCGATCTTTGAGTTTCAATCTTGCAATCTTTGAGTTTCAATCTTGCGATCTTTGAGTTTCAATCTTGCGATCTTTGAGTTTCAATCTTGCGATCTTTGAGTTTCAATCTTGCGATCTTTGAGTTTCAATCTTGCGATCTTTGAGTTTCAATCTTGCGATCTTTGAGTTTTAATCTTGCGATCTTTGAGTTTCAATCTTGCGATCTTTGAGTTTAAATCTTGCTATCTTTGAGTTTTAATCTTGCGATCTTTGAGTTTCAATCTTGCGATCTTTGAGTTTCAATCTTGCGATCTTTGAGTTTCAATCTTGCGATCTTTGAGTTTCAATCTTGCGATCTTTGAGTTTCAATCTTGCGATCTTTGAGTTTCAATCTTGCGATCTTAGAGTTTCAATCTTGCGATCTTTGAGTTTCAATCTTGCGATCTTTGAGTTTCAATCTTGCGATCTTTGAGTTTCAATCTTGCGATCTTTGAGTTTCAATCTTGCGATCTTTGAGTTTCAATCTTGCGATCTTTGAGTTTCAATCTTGCTATCTTTGAGTTTCAATCTTGCGATCTTTGAGTTTCAATCTTGCGATCTTTGAGTTTCAATCTTGCGATCTTTGAGTTTCAATCTTGCGATCTTTGAGTTTCAATCTTGCGATCTTTGAGTTTCAATCTTGCGATCTTTGAGTTTCAATCTTGTGACCTTTGAGTTTCAATCTTGCGATCTTTGAGTTTCAATCTTGCAATCTTTGAGTTTCAATCTTGCGATCTTTGAGTTTCAATCTTGCTATCTTTAAGTTTCAATCTTGCGATCTTTGAGTTTCAATCTTGCTATCTTTGAGTTTTATTCTTGCGATCTTTTAGTTTCAATCTTGCGATCTTTGAGTTTTAATCTTGCGATCTTTGAGTTTCAATCTTGCGATCCTTGAGTTTCAATCGTTCGATCTTTGAGTTTTAATTTTGCGATCTTTAAGTTTCAATCGTTCGATCTTTGAGTTTTAATCTTGCGATTTTTGAGTTTCAATCTTGCAATCTTTAAGTTTCAATCTTGCAATCTTTGAGTTTCAATTTTGCGATCTTTGAGTTTCAATCTTGCGATCTTTGAGTATGAATCATGCGATCTTTGAGTTTCAATCTTGCGATCTTTGAGTTTCAATCTTGCGATCTTTGAGTTTCAATCTTGCGATCCTTGAGTTTCAATCGTTCGATTTTTGAGTTTCAATCTTGCGATCTTTGAGTTTCAATCGTTCGATCTTGGAGTTTTAATCTTGCGATCTTTGAGTTTCAATCTTGTGATCTTTGAGTTTCAATCTTGCGATCTTTGAGTTTCAATCTTGCTATCTTTAAGTTTCAATCTTGCGATCTTTGAGTATAAATCTTGCTATCTTTGAGTTTTATTCTTGCGATCTTTGAGTTTCAATCTTGCGATCTTTGAGTTTTATTCTTGCGATCTTTAAGTTTCAATCTTGCGATCCTTGAGTTTCAATCGTTCGATCTTTGAGTTTTAATTTTGCGATCTTTAAGTTTCAATCGTTCGATCTTTGAGTTTTAATTTTGCGATCTTTGAGTTTCAATCGTTCGATCTTTGAGTTTTAATCTTGCGATCTTTGAGTTTCAATCTTGCGATCTTTGAGTTTCAATCTTGCGATCTTTGAGTTTCAATCTTGCGATCTTTGAGTTTCAATCTTGCGATCTTTGAGTTTCAATCTTGCGATCTTTGAGTTTCAATCTTGCGATCTTTGAGTTTCAATCTTGCGATCTTTGAGTTTCAATCTTGCGATCTTTGAGTTTCAATCTTGCGATCTTTGAGTTTCAATCTTGCGATCTTTGAGTTTCAATCTTGCGATCTTTGAGTTTCAATCTTGCGATCTTTGAGTTTCAATCTTGCGATCTTTGAGTTTCAATCTTGCGATCTTTGAGTTTCAATCTTGCGATCTTTGAGTTTCAATCTTGCGATCTTTGAGTTTCAATCTTGAGATCTTGGGTTTCAATCTTGCTATCTTTGAGTTTCAATCTTGCGATCTTTGAGTTTCAATCTTGCGATCTTTGAGTTTCAATCTTGCGATCTTTGAGTTTCAATCTTGCGATCTTTGAGTTTCAATCTTGCGATCTTTGAGTTTCAATCTTGCGATCTTTGAGTTTCAATCTTGCGATCTTTGAGTTTCAATCTTGCGATCTTTGAGTTTCAATCTTGCGATCTTTGAGTTTCAATCTTGCGATCTTTGAGTTTCAATCTTGCGATCTTTGAGTTTCAATCTTGCGATCTTTGAGTTTCAATCTTGCGATCTTTGAGTTTCAATCTTGCGATCTTTGAGTTTCAATCTTGCGATCTTTGAGTTTCAATCTTGCGATCTTTGAGTTTCAATCTTGCGATCTTTGAGTTTCAATCTTGCGATCTTTGAGTTTCAATCTTGCGATCTTTGAGTTTCAATCTTGCGATCTTTGAGTTTCAATCTTGCGATCTTTGAGTTTCAATCTTGCGATCTTTGAGTTTCAATCTTGCGATCTTTGAGTTTCAATCTTGCGATCTTTGAGTTTCAATCTTGCGATCTTTGAGTTTCAATCTTGCGATCTTTGAGTTTCAATCTTGCGATCTTTGAGTTTCAATCTTGCGATCTTTGAGTTTCAATCTTGCGATCTTTGAGTTTCAATCTTGCGATCTTTGAGTTTCAATCTTGCGATCTTTGAGTTTCAATCTTGCGATCTTTGAGTTTCAATCTTGCGATCTTTGAGTTTCAATCTTGCGATCTTTGAGTTTCAATCTTGCGATCTTTGAGTTTCAATCTTGCGATCTTTGAGTTTCAATCTTGCGATCTTTGAGTTTCAATCTTGCGATCTTTGAGTTTCAATCTTGCGATCTTTGAGTTTCAATCTTGCGATCTTTGAGTTTCAATCTTGCGATCTTTGAGTTTCAATCTTGCGATCTTTGAGTTTCAATCTTGCGATCTTTGAGTTTCAATCTTGCGATCTTTGAGTTTCAATCTTGCGATCTTTGAGTTTCAATCTTGCGATCTTTGAGTTTCAATCTTGCGATCTTTGAGTTTCAATCTTGCGATCTTTGAGTTTCAATCTTGCGATCTTTGAGTTTCAATCTTGCGATCTTTGAGTTTCAATCTTGCGATCTTTGAGTTTCAATCTTGCGATCTTTGAGTTTCAATCTTGCGATCTTTGAGTTTCAATCTTGCGATCTTTGAGTTTCAATCTTGCGATCTTTGAGTTTCAATCTTGCGATCTTTGAGTTTCAATCTTGCGATCTTTGAGTTTCAATCTTGCGATCTTTGAGTTTCAATCTTGCGATCTTTGAGTTTCAATCTTGCGATCTTTGAGTTTCAATCTTGCGATCTTTGAGTTTCAATCTTGCGATCTTTGAGTTTCAATCTTGCGATCTTTGAGTTTCAATCTTGCGATCTTTGAGTTTCAATCTTGCGATCTTTGAGTTTCAATCTTGCGATCTTTGAGTTTCAATCTTGCTATCTTTGAGTTTCAATCTTGCGATCTTTGAGTTTCAATCTTGCGATCTTTGAGTTTCAATCTTGCGATCTTTGAGTTTCAATCTTGCGATCTTTGAGTTTCAATCTTGCGATCTTTGAGTTTCAATCTTGCGATCTTTGAGTTTCAATCTTGCGATCTTTGAGTTTCAATCTTGCGATCTTTGAGTTTCAATCTTGCGATCTTTGAGTTTCAATCTTGCGATCCTTGAGTTTCAATCGTTCGATCTTTGAGTTTTAATCTTGCGATCTTTAAGTTTCAATCGTTCGATCTTTGAGTTTTAATCTTGCGATCTTTGAGTTTCAATCTTGCAATCTTTGAGTTTCAATCTTGCGATCTTTGAGTTTCAATCTTGCTATCTTTGAGTTTCAATCTTGCAATCTTTGAGTTTCAATCTTGCGATCTTTGAGTTTCAATCTTGCGATCTTTGAGTTTCAATCTTGCGATCTTTGAGTTTCAATCTTGCGATCTTTGAGTTTCAATCTTGCGATCTTTGAGTTTCAATCTTGCGATCTTTGAGTTTCAATCTTGCGATCTTTGAGTTTCAATCTTGCGATCTTTGAGTTTCAATCTTGCGATCTTTGAGTTTCAATCTTGCGATCTTTGAGTTTCAATCTTGCGATCTTTGAGTTTCAATCTTGCGATCTTTGAGTTTCAATCTTGCGATCTTTGAGTTTCAATCTTGCGATCTTTGAGTTTCAATCTTGCGATCTTTGAGTTTCAATCTTGCGATCTTTGAGTTTCAATCTTGCGATCTTTGAGTTTCAATCTTGCGATCTTTGAGTTTCAATCTTGCGATCTTTGAGTTTCAATCTTGCGATCTTTGAGTTTCAATCTTGCGATCTTTGAGTTTCAATCTTGCGATCTTTGAGTTTCAATCTTGCGATCTTTGAGTTTCAATCTTGCGATCTTTGAGTTTCAATCTTGCGATCTTTGAGTTTCAATCTTGCGATCTTTGAGTTTCAATCTTGCGATCTTTGAGTTTCAATCTTGCAATCTTTGAGTTTCAATCTTGCGATCTTTGAGTTTCAATCTTGCGATCTTTGAGTTTCAATCTTGCGATCTTTGAGTTTCAATCTTGCGATCTTTGAGTTTCAATCTTGCGATCTTTGAGTTTCAATCTTGCGATCTTTGAGTTTCAATCTTGCGATCTTTGAGTTTCAATCTTGCGATCTTTGAGTTTCAATCTTGCGATCTTTGAGTTTCAATCTTGCGATCTTTGAGTTTCAATCTTGCGATCTTTGAGTTTCAATCTTGCGATCTTTGAGTTTCAATCTTGCGATCTTTGAGTTTCAATCTTGCGATCTTTGAGTTTCAATCTTGCGATCTTTGAGTTTCAATCTTGCGATCTTTGAGTTTCAATCTTGCGATCTTTGAGTTTCAATCTTGCGATCTTTGAGTTTCAATCTTGCGATCTTTGAGTTTCAATCTTGCGATCTTTGAGTTTCAATCTTGCGATCTTTGAGTTTCAATCTTGCGATCTTTGAGTTTCAATCTTGCGATCTTTGAGTTTCAATCTTGCGATCTTTGAGTTTCAATCTTGCGATCTTTGAGTTTCAATCTTGCGATCTTTGAGTTTCAATCTTGCGATCTTTGAGTTTCAATCTTGCGATCTTTGAGTTTCAATCTTGCGATCTTTGAGTTTCAATCTTGCGATCTTTGAGTTTCAATCTTGCGATCTTTGAGTTTCAATCTTGCGATCTTTGAGTTTCAATCTTGCGATCTTTGAGTTTCAATCTTGCGATCTTTGAGTTTCAATCTTGCGATCTTTGAGTTTCAATCTTGCGATCTTTGAGTTTCAATCTTGCGATCTTTGAGTTTCAATCTTGCGATCTTTGAGTTTCAATCTTGCTATCTTTGAGTTTCAATCTTGCGATCTTGGAGTTTCAATCTTGCAATCTTTGAGTTTCAATCTTGCGATCTTGGAGTTTCAATCTTGCGATCTTTGAGTTTCAATCTTGCGATCTTTGAGTTTCAATCTTGCGATCTTTGAGTTTCAATCTTGCGATCTTTGAGTTTCAATCTTGCGATCTTTGAGTTTCAATCTTGCGATCTTTGAGTTTCAATCTTGCGATCTTTGAGTTTCAATCTTGCGATCTTTGAGTTTCAATCTTGCGATCTTTGAGTTTCAATCTTGCGATCTTTGAGTTTCAATCTTGCGATCTTTGAGTTTCAATCTTGCGATCTTTGAGTTTCAATCTTGCGATCTTTGAGTTTCAATCTTGCTATCTTTGAGTTTCAATCTTGCGATCTTTGAGTTTCAATCTTGCTATCTTTGAGTTTCAATCTTGCGATCTTTGAGTTTCAATCTTGCGATCTTTGAGTTTCAATCTTGCGATCTTTGAGTTTCAATCTTGCGATCTTTGAGTTTCAATCTTGCGATCTTTGAGTTTCAATCTTGCGATCTTTGAGTTTCAATCTTGCGATCTTTGAGTTTCAATCTTGCGATCTTTGAGTTTCAATCTTGCGATCTTTGAGTTTCAATCTTGCGATCTTTGAGTTTTAATCTTGCGATCTTTGAGTTTCAATCTTGCGATCTTTGAGTTTCAATCTTGCGATCTTTGAGTTTCAATCTTGCGATCTTTGAGTTTAATCTTGCGATCTTTGAGTTTCAATCTTGCGATCTTTGAGTTTCAATCTTGCGATCTTTGAGTTTCAATCTTGCGATCTTTGAGTTTCAATCTTGCGATCTTTGAGTTTCAATCTTGCGATCTTTGAGTTTCAATCTTGCGATCTTTGAGTTTCAATCTTGCGATCTTTGAGTTTCAATCTTGCGATCTTTGAGTTTCAATCTTGCGATCTTTGAGTTTCAATCTTGCGATCTTTGAGTTTCAATCTTGCGATCTTTGAGTTTCAATCTTGCGATCTTTGAGTTTCAATCTTGCGATCTTTGAGTTTCAATCTTGCGATCTTTGAGTTTCAATCTTGCGATCTTTGAGTTTCAATCTTGCGATCTTTGAGTTTCAATCTTGCGATCTTTGAGTTTCAATCTTGCGATCTTTGAGTTTCAATCTTGCGATCTTTGAGTTTCAATCTTGCGATCTTTGAGTTTCAATCTTGCGATCTTTGAGTTTCAATCTTGCGATCTTTAAGTTTCAATCTTGCGATCTTTGAGTTTCAATCTTGCGATTTTTGAATTTCAATCTTGCGATCTTTGAGTTTCAATCTTGCGATCTTTGAGTTTCAATCCTGCATTCTTTGAGTTTCAATCTTGCGATCTTTTAGTTTTATTCTTGCGATCTTTGGGTTTCATTCTTGCGATCTTTAAGTTTCAATCTTGCGATCTTTGAGTTTCAATCTTGCGATCTTTGAGTTTCAATCTTGCGATCTTTGAGTTTCAGTCTTGCGATCTTTGAGTTTCAATCTTGCGATCTTTGAGTTTCAATCTTGCGATCCTTGAGTTTCAATCGTTCGATCTTTGAGTTTTAATCTTGCGATCTTTAAGTTTCAATCGTTCGATCTTTGAGTTTTAATCTTTGAGTTTCAATCTTGCAATCTTTAAGTTTCAATCTTGCAATCTTTGTGATTCAATCTTGCTATCTTTGAGTTTGAATCTTGCAATCTTTGAGTTTCAATCTTGCCATTTTTGAGTTTCAATCTTGCGATCTTTGAGTTTCAATCTTGCGATCTTTGAGTTTCAATCTTGCGATCTTTGAGTTTCAGTCTTGCGATCTTTGAGTTTCAATCTTGCGATCTTTGAGTTTCAATCTTGCGATCCTTGAGTTTCAATCGTTCGATCTTTGAGTTTTAATCTTGCGATCTTTAAGTTTCAATCGTTCGATCTTTGAGTTTTAATCTTTGAGTTTCAATCTTGCAATCTTTAAGTTTCAATCTTGCAATCTTTGTGATTCAATCTTGCTATCTTTGAGTTTGAATCTTGCAATCTTTGAGTTTCAATCTTGCCATTTTTGAGTTTCAATATTGCGATCTTTAAGTTTCAATTTTGCGATCTTTGAGTTTCAATCTTGCGATCTTTGAGTTTCAATCTTGCGATCTTTGAGTTTCAATCTTGCGATCTTTGAGTTTCAATCTTGCGATCTTTGAGTTTCAATCTTGCGATCCTTGAGTTTCAATCATTCGATTTTTGAGTTTCAATCTTGCGATCTTTGAGTTTCAATCGTTCAATCTTTGAGTTTTAATCTTGCGATCTTTGAGTTTCAATCTTGCAATCTTTAAGTTTCAATCTTGCAATCTTTGAGATTCAATCTTGCTCTCTTTGCGTTTGAATCTTGCGATCTTTGAGTTTCAATCTTGCCATTTTTGAGTTTCAATCTTGCGATCTTTGAGTTTCAATTTTGCGATCTCTAAATTTCAATCTTGCGATCTTTGAGTTTTAATCTTGCGATATTTGAGTTTTAATCTTGTGATCTTTTGGTTTCAATCTTGCGATCTTTGAGTTTCAATCTTGCGATCTTTGAGTTTCAATCCTGCATTCTTTGAGATTCAATCTTGCGATCTTTTAGTTTCATTCTTGCGATCTTTGGGTTTCATTCTTGCAATTTTTGAGTTTCAATCTTGCGATCTTTGAGTTTGAATCTTGCGATCTTTGAGTTTCAATCATGCGATCTTTGAGTTTCAATCTTGCGATCTTAGAGTTTAATTCTTGCGATCTTTGAGTTTCAATCTTGCGATCTTTGTGTTTCAATCTTGCCATCTTTGAGTTTTAATCTTGCGAACTGAGTTTAAATCTTGCTATCTTTGAGTTTTATTCTTGCGATCTTTGAGTTTCAATCTTGCGATCTTTGAATTTCAATCTTGCCATCTATGAGTTTAAATCTTGCGATCTTTGAGTTTCAATCATGCGATCTTTTAGTTTCAATCTTGCGATCTTTTAGTTTCAAACTTGCTATCTTTGAATTTCAATCTTGCGATCTTCGAATTTTAATCTTGCGATCTTTGAGTTTCAATCTTGCGATCTTTGAGTTTCAATCTTGCTATCTTTGAGTTTCAATCTTGCGATCTTTGAGTTTCAATCTTGCGATTTTTGAGTTTCAATCTTGCGATCTTTGAGTTTCAATCTTGCGATCTTTGAGTTTCAATCTTGCGATCTTTGAGTTTCAATCTTGCGATCTTTGAGTTTCAATCTTGCGATCTTTGAGTTTCAATCTTGCGATCTTTGAGTTTCAATCTTGCGATCTTTGAGTTTCAATCTTGCTATCTTTGAGTTTAATTCTTGCGATCTTTGAGTTTCAATCTTGCGATCTTTGAGTTTTATTCTTGCGATCTTTGAGTTTCAATCTTGCGATCTTGAGTTTCAATCTTGCGATCTTTGAGTTTTAATCTTGCGATCTTTGAGTTTCAATCTTGCGATCTTTGAGTTTCAATCTTGCGATCTTTGAGTTTCAATCTTGCGATCTTTGAGTTTCAATCTTGCGATCTTTGAGTTTCAATCTTGCGATCTTTTGGTTTCAATCTTGCGATCTTTGAGTTTCAATCTTGCGATCTTTGAGTTTCAATCTTGCTATCTTTGAGTTTCAATCTTGCGATCTTTGAGTTTCAATCTTGCGATCTTTGAGTTTCAATCTTGCGATCTTTGAGTTTCAATCTTGCGATCTTTGAGTTTCAATCTTGCTATCTTTAAGTTTCAATCTTGCGATCTTTGAGTTTCAATCTTGCGATTTTTGAATTTCAATCTTGCGATCTTTGAGTTTCAATCTTGCGATCTTTGAGTTTCAATCTTGCGATCTTTGAGTTTCAATCTTGCGATCTTTGAGTTTCAATCTTGTGACCTTTGAGTTTCAATCTTGCGATCTTTGAGTTTCAATCTTGCGATCTTTGAGTTTCAATCTTGCGATCATTAAGTTTCAATCTTGCGATCTTTGAGTTTCAATCTTAAAACTCTTTGAGTTTCAATCTTGCTATCTTTAAGTTTCAATCTTGCGATCTTTGAGTTTCAATCTTGCGATTTTTGAATTTCAATCTTGCGATCTTTGAGTTTCAATCTTGCGATCTTTGAGTTTCAATCTTGCGATCTTTGAGTTTCAATCTTGCGATCTTTGAGTTTCAATCTTGTGACCTTTGAGTTTCAATCTTGCGATCTTTGAGTTTCAATCTTGCGATCTTTGAGTTTCAATCTTGCGATCTTTGAGTTTCAATCTTGCGATTTTTGAATTTCAATCTTGCGATCATTGAGTTTCAATCTTGCGATCTTTGAGTTTCAATCTTGCGATCTTTGAGTTTCAATATTGCGATCTTTGAGTTTCAATCTTGTGACCTTTGAGTTTCAATCTTGCGATCTTTGAGTTTCAATCTTGCGATCTTTGACTTTCAATCTTGCGATCTTTGAGTTTCAATCTTGCTATCTTTAAGTTTCAATCTTGCGATCTTTGAGTTTAAATCTTGCTATCTTTGAGTTTTATTCTTGCGATCTTTTAGTTTCAATCTTGCGATCTTTGAGTTTTAATCTTGCGATCTTTGAGTTTTAATCTTGCGATCCTTGAGTTTCAATCGTTCGATCTTTGAGTTTTAATTTTGCGATCTTTAAGTTTCAATCGTTCGATCTTTGAGTTTTAATCTTGCGATTTTTGAGTTTCAATCTTGCAATCTTTAAGTTTCAATCTTGCAATCTTTAAGATTCAATCTTGCTATCTTTGAGTTTGAATCTTGCAATCTTTGAGTTTCAATCTTGCCATTTTTGAGTTTCAATCTTGCAATCTTTGAGTTTCAATTTTGCGATCTTTGAGTTTCAATCTTGCGATCTTTGAGTTTCAATCATGCGATCTTTGAGTTTCAATCTTGCGATCTTTGAGTTTCAATCTTGCGATCTTTGAGTTTCAATCTTGCGATCCTTGAGTTTCAATCGTTCGATTTTTGAGTTTCAATCTTGCGATCTTTGAGTTTCAATCGTTCGATCTTGGAGTTTTAATCTTGCGATCTTTGAGTTTCAATCTTGCGATCTTTGAGTTTCAATCTTGCGATCTTTGAGTTTCAATCTTGCTATCTTTAAGTTTCAATCTTGCGATCTTTGAGTTTAAATCTTGCTATCTTTGAGTTTTATTCTTGCGATCTTTGAGTTTCAATCTTGCGATCTTTGAGTTTTATTCTTGCGATCTTTGAGTTTCAATCTTGCGATCCTTGAGTTTCAATCGTTCGATCTTTGAGTTTTAATTTTGCGATCTTTAAGTTTCAATCGTTCGATCTTTGAGTTTTAATTTTGCGATCTTTAAGTTTCAATCGTTCGATCTTTGAGTTTTAATCTTGCGATTTTTGAGTTTCAATCTTGCAATCTTTACGTTTCAATCTTGCAATCTTTGAGATTCAATCTTGCTATCTTTGAGTTTGAATCTTGCAATCTTTGAGTTTCAATCTTGCCATTTTTGAGTTTCAATCTTGCGATCTTTGAGTTTCAATTTTGCGATCTTTGAGTTTCAATCTTGCGATCTTTGAGTTTCAATCTTTTGATCTTTGAGTTTCAATCGTTCGATCTTTGATTTTCAATCTTGCGATCTTTGAATTTCAATCTTGTGATCTTTGAGTTTCAATCTTGCGATTTTTGAGTTTCAATCATGCGATCTTTGAGTTTCAAACTTGCTATCTTTGAGTTTCAATCTTGCTATCTTTGAGTTTTAATCTTGCAATATTTGATTTTAAATCTTGCGATCTTTGAGTTTCAGTCTTGCGATCTTTGAGTTTCAATCTTGCCATCTTTGAGTTTTAATTTTGCGATCTTTGAGTTTTAAACTTGCGATCTTTGTGGTTCAATCTTGCTATCTTTGAGTTTCAATCTTGCGATCTTTGAGTTTCAATCTTGCGATCTTTGAGTTTTATTCCTGCATTCTTTGAGTTTCAATCTTGCGATCTTTTAGTTTCATTCTTGCGATCTTTGGGTTTCATTCTTGCAAACTTTGAGTTTCAATCTTGCGATCTTTGAGTTTGAATCTTGCGATCTTTGAGTTTCAATCATGCAATCTTTGAGTTTCAATCTTGCGATCTTAGAGTTTAATTCTTGCGATCTTTGAGTTTCAATCTTGCGATCTTTGTGTTTCAATCTTGCCATCTTTGAGTTTTAATCTTGCGAACTGAGTTTAAATCTTGCTATCTTTGAGTTTTATTCTTGCGATCTTTGAGTTTCAATCTTGCGATCTTTGAATTTCAATCTTGCCATCTATGAGTTTAAATCTTGCGATCTTTGAGGTTCAATCATGCGATCTTTTATTTTCAATCTTGCGATCTTTTAGTTTCAAACTTGCTATCTTTGAATTTCAATCTTGCGATCTTCGAGTTTCAATCTTGCGATCTTTGATTTTCAATCTTGCGATCTTTGAGTTTCAATCTTGTGATCTTTGAGTTTCAATCTTGCGATCTTTGAGTTTCAATCTTGCGATCTTTGAGTTTCAATCTTGCAATCTTTGATTTTCAATCTTGCTATCTTTAAGTTTCAGTCTTGCGATCTTTGAGTTTCAATCTTGCGATTTTTGAATTTCAATCTTGCGATCTTTGAGTTTCAATCTTGCGATCTTTGAGTTTCAATCTTGCGATCTTTGAGTTTCAATCTTGCGATCTTTGAGTTTCAATCTTGTGACCTTTGAGTTTCAATCTTGCGATCTTTAAGTTTCAATCTTGCGATCTTTGAGTTTCAATCTTGCGATCTTTGAGTTTCAATCTTGCTATCTTTAAGTTTCAATCTTGCGATCTTTAAGTTTAAATCTTGCTATCTTTGAGTTTTATTCTTGCGATCTTTTAGTTTCAATCTTGCGATCTTTGAGTTTTAATCTTGCGATCTTTGAGTTTCAATCTTGCGATCCTTGAGTTTCAATCGTTCGATCTTTGAGTTTTAATTTTGCGATCTTTAAGTTTCAATCGTTCGATCTTTGAGTTTTAATCTTGCGATTTTTGAGTTTCAATCTTGCAATCTTTAAGTTTCAATCTTGCAATCTTTGAGATTCAATCTTGCTATCTTTGAGTTTGAATCTTGCAATCTTTGAGTTTCAATCTTGCCATTTTTGAGTTTCAATCTTGCAATCTTTGAGTTTCAATTTTGCGATCTTTGAGTTTCAATCTTGCGATCTTTGAGTATGAATCATGCGATCTTTGATTTTCAATCTTGCGATCTTTGAGTTTCAATCTTGCGATCTTTGAGTTTCAATCTTGCGATCCTTGAGTTTCAATCGTTCGATTTTTGAGTTTCAATCTTGCGATCTTTGAGTTTCAATCGTTCGATCTTGGAGTTTTAATCTTGCGATCTTTGAGTTTCAATCTTGCGATCTTTGAGTTTCAATCTTGCGATCTTTGAGTTTCAATCTTGCTATCTTTAAGTTTCAATCTTGCGATCTTTGAGTTTAAATCTTGCTATCTTTGAGTTTTATTCTTGCGATCTTTAAGTTTCAATCTTGCGATCTTTGAGTTTTATTCTTGCGATCTTTAAGTTTCAATCTTGCGATCCTTGAGTTTCAATCGTTCGATCTTTGAGTTTTAATTTTGCGATCTTTAAGTTTCAATCGTTCGATCTTTGAGTTTTAATTTTGCGATCTTTAAGTTTCAATCGTTCGATCTTTGAGTTTTAATCTTGCGATATTTGAGTTTTATTCTTGTGATCTTTTGGTTTCAATCTTGCGATCTTTGAGTTTCAATCTTGCGATCTTTGAGATTCAATCTTGCTATCTTTGAGTTTGAATCTTGCAATCTTTGAGTTTCAATCTTGCCATTTTTGAGTTTCAATCTTGCGATCTTTGAGTTTCAATTTTGCGATCTTTGAGTTTCAATCTTGCGATCTTTGAGTTTCAATCTTGCGATCTTTCAGTTTCAATCGTTCGATCTTTGAGTTTCAATCTTGCGATCTTTGAATTTCAATCTTGTGATCTTTGAGTTTCAATCTTGCAATTTTTAAGTTTTAATCATGCGATCTTTGAGTTTCAAACTTGCTATCTTTGAGTTTCAATCTTGCTATCTTTGAGTTTATATCTTGCGATCTTTGAGTTTCAATCTTGCAATCTTTGATTTTAAATCTTGCGATCTTTGAGTTTCAGTCTTGCGATCTTTGAGTTTTATTCTTTCCATCTTTGAGTTTCAATTTTGCGATCTTTGAGTTTTAAACTTGCGATCTTTGTGGTTCAATCTTGCTATCTTTGAGTTTCAATCTTGCGATCTTTGAGTTTCAATCTTG
Source organism: Stictocephala bisonia (assembly GCA_035578905.1). Classification (NCBI taxonomy): domain Eukaryota; kingdom Metazoa; phylum Arthropoda; class Insecta; order Hemiptera; family Membracidae; genus Stictocephala; species Stictocephala bisonia. The sequence continues at coordinate 24,025 of JAQJVL010002117.1, forward strand.
CGATCTTTGAGTTTCAATCTTGCAATCTCTAAATTTCAATCTTGCGATCTTTGAGTTTTAATCTTGCGATATTTGAGTTTTAATCTTGTGATCTTTTGGTTTCAATCTTGCGATCTTTGAGTTTCCATCTTGCGAATTTTGAGTTTCAATCCTGCATTCTTTGAGTTTCAATCTTGCGATCTTTTAGTTTCATTCTTGCGATCTTTGGGTTTCATTCTTGCAAACTTTGAGTTTCAATCTTGCGATCTTTGAGTTTGAATCTTGCGATCTTTGAGTTTCAATCATGCGATCTTTGAGTTTCAATCTTGCGATCTTAGAGTTTAATTCTTGCGATCTTTGAGTTTCAATCTTGCGATCTTTGAAATTCAATCTTGCCATCTTTGAGTTTTAATCTTGCGAATTGAGTTTAAATCTTGCTATCTTTGAGTTTTATTCTTGCGATCTTTGAATTTCAATCTTGCGATCTTTGAATTTCAATCTTGCCATCTATGAGTTTAAATCTTGCGATCTTTGAGTTTCAATCATGCGATCTTTGAGTTTCAATCTTGCGATCTTTTAGTTTCAAACTTGCTATCTTTGAATTTCAATCTTGCGATCTTCGAGTTTCAATCTTGCCATCTTTGAGTTTCAATCTTGCGATCTTTGAGTTTCAATCTTGTGATCTTTGAGTTTCAATCTTGCGATCTTTGAGTTTCAATCTTGCAATCTTTGAGTTTCAATCTTGCGATCTTTGAGTTTCAATCTTGCTATCTTCAAGTTTCAATCTTGCGATCTTTGAGTTTCAATCTTGCGATCTTTGAGTTTCAATCTTGCGATCTTTGAGTTTCAATCTTGCGATCTTTGAGTTTCAATCTTGCGATCTTTGAGTTTCAATCTTGCGATCTTTGAGTTTCAATCTTGCAATCTTTAAGTTTCAATCTTGCGATCCTTGAGTTTCAATCGTTCTATCTTTCAGTTTTAATCTTGCGATCTTTAAGTTTCAATCGTTCTATCTTTGAGTTTTAATCTTGCGATCTTTGAGTTTTAATCTTGCAATCTTTAAGTTTCAATCTTTATATCTTTGAGATTCAATCTTGCTATCTTTGAGTTTGAATCTTGCAATCTTTGAGTTTCAATCTTGCCATTTTTGAGTTTCAATCTTGCGATCTTTGAGTTTCAATCTTGCGATCCTTGAGTTTCAATTGTTCGATCTTTGAGTTTTAATCTTGCGATCTTTAAGTTTCAATCGTTCAATCTTTGAGTTTTAATCTTGCGATCTTTGAGTTTTAATCTTGCAATCTTTAAGTTTCAATCTTGCAATCTTTGAGATTCAATCTTGCTATCTTTGAGTTTGAATCTTGCAATCTTTGAGTTTCAATCTTGCCATTTTTGAGTTTCAATCTTGCGATCTTTGAGTTTCAATTTTGCGATCTTTTAGTTTCAATCTTGCGATCTTTGAGTTTCAATCTTGCGATCTTTGAGTTTCAATCTTGCGATCTTTGAGTTTCAATCTTGCGATCTTTGAGTTTCAATCTTGCGATCCTTGAGTTTCAATTGTTCGATCTTTGAGTTTTAATCTTGCGATCTTTAAGTTTCAATCGTTCAATCTTTGAGTTTTAATCTTGCGATCTTTGAGTTTTAATCTTGCAATCTTTAAGTTTCAATCTTGCAATCTTTGAGATTCAATCTTGCGATCTTTGAGTTTCAATCTTGCAATCTTTAATTTTAAATCTTGTGATCTTTGAGTGTCAGTCTTGCGATCTTTGAGTTTCAATCTTGCCATCTTTGAGTTTCAATTTTGCGATCTTTGAGTTTTAAACTTGCGATCTTTGTGGTTCAATCTTGCTATCTTTGAGTTTCAATCTTGCGATCTTTGAGTTTCAATCTTGCGATCTTTGAGTTTCAATCTTGCAATCTCTAAATTTCAATCTTGCGATCTTTGAGTTTTAATCTTGCGATATTTGAGTTTTAATCTTGTGATCTTTTTGTTTCAATCTTGCGATCTTTGAGTTTCAATCTTGCGATATTTGAGTTTCAATCATGCAATCTTTGAGTTTCAATCTTGCGATCTTTTAGTTTAATTCTTGCGATCTTTGGGTTTCATTCTTGCAAACTTTGAGTTTCAATCTTGCGATCTTTGAGTTTGAATCTTGCGATCTTTGAGTTTCAATCATGCGATCTTTGAGTTTCAATCTTGCGATCTTAGAGTTTAATTCTTGCGATCTTTGAGTTTCAATCTTGCGATCTTTGTGTTTCAATCTTGCCATCTTTGAGTTTTAATCTTGCGAACTGAGTTTAAATCTTGCTATCTTTGAGTTTTATTCTTGCGATCTTTGAGTTTCAATCTTGCGATCTTTGAATTTCAATCTTGCCATCTATGAGTTTAAATCTTGCGATCTTTGAGTTTCAATCATGCGATCTTTTAGTTTCAATCTTGCGATCTATTAGTTTCAAACTTGCTATCTTTGAATTTCAATCTTGCGATCTTCGAGTTTCAATCTTGCGATCTTTGAGTTTCAATCTTGCGATCTTTGAGTTTCAATCTTGTGATCTTTGAGTTTCAATCTTGCGATCTTTGAGTTTCAATCTTGCGATCTTTGAGTTTCAATCTTGCAATCTTTAAGTTTCAGTCTTGCTATCTTTAAGTTTCAATCTTGCGATCTTCGAGTTTCAATCTTGCGATTTTTGAATTTCAATCTTGCGATCTTTGAGTTTCAATCTTGCGATCTTTGAGTTTCAATCTTGCGACCTTTGAGTTTCAATCTTGCGATCTTTGAGTTTCAATCTTGTGACCTTTGAGTTTCAATCTTGCGATCTTTGAGTTTCAATCTTGCGATCTTTGAGTTTCAATCTTGCGATCTTTGAGTTTCAATCTTGCTATCTTTAAGTTTCAATCTTGCGATCTTTGAGTTTAAATCTTGCTATCTTTGAGTTTTATTCTTGCGATCTTTTAGTTTTAATCTTGCGATCTTTGAGTTTTAATCTTGCGATCTTTGAGTTTCAATCTTGCGATCCTTGAGTTTCAATCGTTCGATCTTTGAGTTTTAATTTTGCGATCTTTAAGTTTCAATCGTTCGATCTTTGAGTTTTAATCTTGCGATTTTTGAGTTTCAATCTTGCAATCTTTAAGTTTCAATCTTGCAATCTTTGAGATTCAATCTTGCTATCTTTGAGTTTGAATCTTGCAATCTTTGAGTTTCAATCTTGCCATTTTTGAGTTTCAATCTTGCAATCTTTGAGTTTCAATTTTGCGATCTTTGAGTTTCAATCTTGCGATCTTTGAGTTTCAATCATGCGATCTTTGAGTTTCAATCTTGCGATCTTTGAGTTTCAATCTTGCGATCTTTGAGTTTCAATCTTGCGATCCTTGAGTTTCAATCGTTCGATTTTTGAGTTTCAATCTTGCGATCTTTGAGTTTCAATCGTTCGATCTTGGAATTTTAATCTTGCGATCTTTGAGTTTCAATCTTGCGATCTTTGAGTTTCAATCTTGCGATCTTTGAGTTTCAATCTTGCTATCTTTAAGTTTCAATCTTGCGATCTTTGAGTTTAAATCTTGCTATCTTTGAGTTTTATTCTTGCGATCTTTGAGTTTCAATCTTGCGATCTTTGAGTTTTATTCTTGCGATCTTTAAGTTTCAATCGTTCGATCTTTGAGTTTTAATTTTGCGATCTTTAAGTTTCAATCGTTCGATCTTTGAGTTTTAATCTTGCGATTTTTGAGTTTCAATCTTGCAATCTTTACGTTTCAATCTTGAAATCTTTGAGATTCAATCTTGCTATCTTTGAGTTTGAATCTTGCAATCTTTTAGTTTCAATCTTGCCATTTTTGAGTTTCAATCTTGCGATCTTTGAGTTTCAATTTTGCGATCTTTGAGTTTCAATCTTGCGATCTTTGAGTTTCAATCTTTTGATCTTTGAGTTTTAATCGTTCGATCTTTGATTTTCAATCTTGCGATCTTTGAATTTCAATCTTGTGATCTTTGAGTTTCAATCTTGCGATTTTTGAGTTTCAATCATGCGATCTTTGAGTTTCAAACTTGCTATCTTTGAGTTTCAATCTTGCTATCTTTGAGTTTTAATCTTGCAATATTTGATTTTAAATCTTGCGATCTTTGAGTTTCAGTCTTGCGATCTTTGAGTTTCAATCTTGCCATCTTTGAGTTTTAATTTTGCGATCTTTGAGTTTTAAACTTGCGATCTTTGTGGTTCAATCTTGCTATCTTTGAGTTTCAATCTTGCGATCTTTGAGTTTCAATCTTGCGATCTTTGAGTTTCAATCTTGCAATCTCTAAATTTCAACCTTGCGTTCTTTGAGTTTTAATCTTGCGATATTTGAGTTTTATTCTTGTGATCTTTTGGTTTCAATCTTGCAATCTTTGAGTTTCAATCTTGCGATCTTTGATATTCAATCTTGCTATCTTTGAGTTTGAATCTTGCAATCTTTGAGTTTCAATCTTGCCATTTTTTAATTTCAATTTTGCGATCTTTGAGTTTCAATTTTGCGATCTTTGAGTTTCAATCTTGCGATCTTTGAGTTTCAATCTTGCGATCTTTGAGTTTCAATCTTGCAATCTCTAAATTTCAATCTTGCGATCTTTGAGTTTTAATCTTGCGATATTTGAGTTTTAATCTTGTGATCTTTTGGTTTCAATCTTGCGATCTTTGAGTTTCAATCTTGCGATCTTTGAGTTTCAATCCTGCATTCTTTGAGTTTCAATCTTGCGATCTTTGAGTTTCAATCTTGCGATCTTTGAGTTTTAATCTTGCAATCTCTAAATTTCAACCTTGCGTTCTTTAAGTTTTAATCTTGCGATATTTGAGTTTTATTCTTGTGATCTTTTGGTTTCAATCTTGCGATCTTTGAGTTTGAATCTTGCGATCTTTGAGTTTCAATCATGCGATCTTTGAGTTTTAATCTTGCAAACTTTTAGTTTCAATCTTGCTATCTTTAAGTTTCAATCTTGCGATCTTTGAGTTTAAATCTTGCTATCTTTGAGTTTAATTCTTGCGATCCTTGAGTTTTAATCGTTCGATCTTTGAGTTTTAATCTTGCGATCTTTAAGTTTCAATCGTTCGATCTTTGAGTTTTAATCTTGCGATCTTTAAGTTTCAATCTTGCAATCTTTGAGATTCAATTTTGCTATCTTTGAGTTTGAATCTTGCAATCTTTGAGTTTCAAACTTGCCATTTTTGAGTTTCAATCTTGCAATCTTTGAGTTTCAATTTTGCGATCTTTGAGTTTCAATCTTGCGATCTTTGAGTTTTAATCTTGCGATCTTTGAGTTTCAATCTTGCGATCTTTAAGTTTCAATCTTGCGATCTTTGAGTTTCAATCTTGCGATCCTTGAGTTTCAATCGTTCGATTTTTGAGTTTCATTCTTGCGATCTTTGAGTTTCAATCGTTTGATCTTTGAGTTTTAATCTTGCGATCTTTGAGTTTCAATCTTGCAATCTTTAAGTTTCAATCTTGCAATCTTTGAGATTTAATCTTGCTATCTTTGAGTTTTATTCTTGCCATCTTTGAGTTTCAATTTTGCGATCTTTGAGTTTTAAACTTGCGATCTTTGTGGTTCAATCTTGCTATCTTTGAGTTTCAATCTTGCGATCTTTGAGTTTCAATCTTGCGATCTTTGAGTTTCAATCTTGCAATCTCTAAATTTCAATCTTGCGATCTTTGAGTTTTAATCTTGCGATATTTGAGTTTTAATCTTGTGATCTTTTGGTTTCAATCTTGCGATCTTTGATTTTCAATCTTGCGATCTTTGAGATTCAATCTTGCTATCTCTGAGTTTGAATCTTGCAATCTTTGAGTTTCAATCTTGCCATTTTTGAGTTTCAATCTTGCGATCTTTGAGTTTCAATTTTGCGATCTTTAAGTTTCAATCTTGCGATCTTTGAGTTTCAATCTTGCGATCTTTCAGTTTCAAACGTTTGATCTTTGAGTTTCAATCTTGCGATCTTTGAATTTCAATCTTGTGATTTTTGAGTTTCAATCTTGCGATTTTTGAGTTTCAATCATGCGATCTTTGAGTTTCAAACTTGCTATCTTTGAGTTTCAATCTTGCTATCTTTGAGTTTAAATCTTGCGATCTTTGAGTTTCAATCCTGCAATCTTTGATTTTAAATCTTGCGATCTTTGAGTTTCAAACTTGCTATCTTTGAGTTTCAATCTTGCCATCTTTGAGTTTTAATTTTGCGATCTTTGAGTTCTAAACTTGCGATCTTTGTGGTTCAATCTTGCTATCTTTGAGTTTCAATCTTGCAATCTTTGAATTTCAATCTTGCGATCTTTGAGTTTCAATCTTGCAATCTCTAAATTTCAATCTTGCGATCTTTGAGTTTTAATCTTGCGATATATGAGTTTTAATCTTGTGATCTTTTGGTTTCAATCTTGCGATCTTTGAGTTTCAATCTTGCGATCTTTGAGTTTCAATCCTGCATTCTTTAAGTTTCAATCTTGCGATCTTTAAGTTTCTTTCTTGCGATCTTTTAGTTTCTTTCTTGCGATCTTTGGGTTTCATTCTTGCGATCTTTGAGTTTCAATCTTGCGATCTTTGAGTTTGAATCTTGCGATCTTTATGTTTCAATCATGCGATCTTTGAGTTTCAATCTTGCGATCTTTAAGTTTAATTCTTGCGATCTTTGAGTTTCAATCTTGCGATCTTTTAGTTTCAATCTTGCCATTTTTGATTATTAATCTTGCGAATTGAGTTTAAATCTTGCCATCTTTGAGTTTTATTCTTGCGATCTTTGAGCTTCAATCTTGCGATCTTTGAATTTCAATCTTGCCATCTATGAGTTTAAATCTTGCGATCTTTGAGTTTCAATCATGCGATCTTTGAGTTTCAATCTTGCGATATTATAGTTTTAAACTTGCTATCTTTGAATTTCAATCATGCGATCTTGGAGTTTCAATCTTGCGATCTTTGAGTTTCAATCTTGCGATCTTTGAGTTCAATCTTGCGATCTTTGAGTTTCAATCTTGCGATCTTTGAGTTTCAATCTTGCGATCTTTGAGTTTCAATCTTGCGATCATTGAGTTTCAATCTTGCGATCTTTGAGTTTCAATCTTGCGATCCTTGAGTTTCAATCGTTCGATTTTTGAGTTTCAATCTTGCGATCTTTGAGTTTTAATCATTCGATCTTTGAGTTTTAATCTTGCGATCTTTGAGTTTCAATCTTGCGATCTTTGAGTTTCAATCTTGTGATCTTTGAGTTTCAATCTTGCGATCTTTGAGTTTCAATCTTGCGATCTTTGAGTTTCAATCTTGCGATCTTTGAGTTTCAATCTTGCGATCTTTGAGTTTCAATCCTGCATTCTTTGAGTTTCAATCTTGCGATCTTTTAGTTTCATTCTTGCGATCTTTGGGTTTCATTCTTGCAAACTTTGAGTTTCAATCTTGCGATCTTTGAGTTTGAATCTTGCGATCTTTGAGTTTCAATCATGCGATCTTTGAGTTTCAATCTTGAGATCTTAGAGTTTAATTCTTGCGATCTTTGAGTTTCAATCTTGCGATCTTTGTGTTTCAATCTTGCCATCTTTGAGTTTTAATCTTGCGAACTGAGTTTAAATCTTGCTATCTTTGAGTTTTATTCTTGCGATCTTTGAGTTTCAATCTTGCGATCTTTTAGTTTCAAACTTGCTATCTTTGAATTTCAATCTTGCGATCTTCGAGTTTCAATCTTGCGATCTTTCAGTTTCAATCGTTCGATCTTTGAGTTTCAATCTTGCGATCTTTGAATTTCAATCTTGTGATCTTTGAGTTTCAATCTTGCAATTTTTAAGTTTTAATCATGCGATCTTTGAGTTTCAAACTTGCTATCTTTGAGTTTCAATCTTGCTATCTTTGAGTTTATATCTTGCGATCTTTGAGTTTCAATCTTGCAATCTTTGATTTTAAATCTTGCGATCTTTGAGTTTCAGTCTTGCGATCTTTGAGTTTTATTCTTTCCATCTTTGAGTTTCAATTTTGCGATCTTTGAGTTTTAAACTTGCGATCTTTGTGGTTCAATCTTGCTATCTTTGAGTTTCAATCTTGCGATCTTTGAGTTTCAATCTTGCGATCTTTGAGTTTCAATCTTGCAATCTCTAAATTTCAATCTTGCGATCTTTGAGTTTTAATCTTGCGATATTTGAGTTTTAATCTTGTGATCTTTTGGTTTCAATCTTGCGATCTTTGAGTTTCCATCTTGCGAATTTTGAGTTTCAATCCTGCATTCTTTGAGTTTCAATCTTGCGATCTTTTAGTTTCATTCTTGCGATCTTTGGGTTTCATTCTTGCAAACTTTGAGTTTCAATCTTGCGATCTTGGAGTTTTAATCTTGCGATCTTTGAGTTTCAATCATGCGATCTTTGAGTTTCAATCTTGCGATCTTAGAGTTTAATTCTTGCGATCTTTGAGTTTCAATCTTGCGATCTTTGAAATTCAATCTTGCCATCTTTGAGTTTTAATCTTGCGAATTGAGTTTAAATCTTGCTATCGTTGAGTTTTATTCTTGCGATCTTTGAATTTCAATCTTGCGATCTTTGAATTTCAATCTTGCCATCTATGAGTTTAAATCTTGCGATCTTTGAGTTTCAATCATGCGATCTTTGAGTTTCAATCTTGCGATCTTTTAGTTTCAAACTTGCTATCTTTGAATTTCAATCTTGCGATCTTCGAGTTTCAATCTTGCCATCTTTGAGTTTCAATCTTGCGATCTTTGAGTTTCAATCTTGTGATCTTTGAGTTTCAATCTTGCGATCTTTGAGTTTCAATCTTGCAATCTTTGAGTTTCAATCTTGCGATCTTTGAGTTTCAATCTTGCTATCTTCAAGTTTCAATCTTGCGATCTTTGAGTTTCAATCTTGCGATCTTTGAGTTTCAATCTTGCGATCTTTGAGTTTCAATCTTGCGATCTTTGAGTTTCAATCTTGCGATCTTTGAGTTTCAATCTTGCGATCTTTGAGTTTCAATCTTGCAATCTTTGAGTTTCAATCTTGCGATCCTTGAGTTTCAATCGTTCTATCTTTCAGTTTTAATCTTGCGATCTTTAAGTTTCAATCGTTCTATCTTTGAGTTTTAATCTTGCGATCTTTGAGTTTTAATCTTGCAATCTTTAAGTTTCAATCTTTATATCTTTGAGATTCAATCTTGCTATCTTTGAGTTTGAATCTTGCAATCTTTGAGTTTCAATCTTGCCATTTTTGAGTTTCAATCTTGCGATCTTTGAGTTTCAATCTTGCGATCCTTGAGTTTCAATTGTTCGATCTTTGAGTTTTAATCTTGCGATCTTTAAGTTTCAATCGTTCAATCTTTGAGTTTTAATCTTGCGATCTTTGAGTTTTAATCTTGCAATCTTTAAGTTTCAATCTTGCAATCTTTGAGATTCAATCTTGCAATCTTTGAGTTTGAATCTTGCAATCTTTGAGTTTCAATCTTGCCATTTTTGAGTTTCAATCTTGCGATCTTTGAGTTTCAATTTTGCGATCTTTTAGTTTCAATCTTGCGATCTTTGAGTTTCAATCTTGCGATCTTTGAGTTTCAATCTTGCGATCTTTGAGTTTCAATCTTGCGATCTTTGAGTTTCAATCTTGCGATCCTTGAGTTTCAATTGTTCGATCTTTGAGTTTTAATCTTGCGATCTTTAAGTTTCAATCGTTCAATCTTTGAGTTTTAATCTTGCGATCTTTGAGTTTTAATCTTGCAATCTTTAAGTTTCAATCTTGCAATCTTTGAGATTCAATCTTGCGATCTTTGAGTTTCAATCTTGCAATCTTTAATTTTAAATCTTGTGATCTTTGAGTGTCAGTCTTGCGATCTTTGAGTTTCAATCTTGCCATCTTTGAGTTTCAATTTTGCGATCTTTGAGTTTTAATCTTGCGATCTTTGTGGTTCAATCTTGCTATCTTTGAGTTTCAATCTTGCGATCTTTGAGTTTCAATCTTGCGATCTTTGAGTTTCAATCTTGCAATCTCTAAATTTCAATCTTGCGATCTTTGAGTTTTAATCTTGCGATATTTGAGTTTTAATCTTGTGATCTTTTTGTTTCAATCTTGCGATCTTTGAGTTTCAATCTTGCGATCTTTGAGTTTCAATCCTGCATTCTTTGAGTTTCAATCTTGCGATCTTTTAGTTTCATTCTTGCGATCTTTGGGTTTCATTCTTGCAAACTTTGAGTTTCAATCTTGCGATCTTTGAGTTTGAATCTTGCGATCTTTGAGTTTCAATCATGCGATCTTTGAGTTTCAATCTTGCGATCTTAGAGTTTAATTCTTGCGATCTTTGAGTTTCAATCTTGCGATCTTTGTGTTTCAATCTTGCCATCTTTGAGTTTTAATCTTGCGAACTGAGTTTAAATCTTGCTATCTTTGAGTTTTATTCTTGCGATCTTTGAGTTTCAATCTTGCGATCTTTGAATTTCAATCTTGCCATCTATGAGTTTAAATCTTGCGATCTTTGAGTTTCAATCATGCGATCTTTTAGTTTCAATCTTGCGATCTTTTAGTTTCAAACTTGCTATCTTTGAATTTCAATCTTGCGATCTTCGAGTTTCAATCTTGCGATCTTTGAGTTTCAATCTTGCGATCTTTGAGTTTCAATCTTGTGATCTTTGAGTTTCAATCTTGCGATCTTTGAGTTTCAATCTTGCGATCTTTGAGTTTCAATCTTGCAATCTTTAAGTTTCAGTCTTGCTATCTTTAAGTTTCAATCTTGCGATCTTCGAGTTTCAATCTTGCGATTTTTGAATTTCAATCTTGCGATCTTTGAGTTTCAATCTTGCGATCTTTGAGTTTCAATCTTGCGACCTTTGAGTTTCAATCTTGCGATCTTTGAGTTTCAATCTTGTGACCTTTGAGTTTCAATCTTGCGATCTTTGAGTTTCAATCTTGCGATCTTTGAGTTTCAATCTTGCGATCTTTGAGTTTCAATCTTGCTATCTTTAAGTTTCAATCTTGCGATCTTTGAGTTTAAATCTTGCTATCTTTGAGTTTTATTCTTGCGATCTTTTAGTTTTAATCTTGCGATCTTTGAGTTTTAATCTTGCGATCTTTGAGTTTCAATCTTGCGATCCTTGAGTTTCAATCGTTCGATCTTTGAGTTTTAATTTTGCGATCTTTAAGTTTCAATCGTTCGATCTTTGAGTTTTAATCTTGCGATTTTTGAGTTTCAATCTTGCAATCTTTAAGTTTCAATCTTGCAATCTTTGAGATTCAATCTTGCTATCTTTGAGTTTGAATCTTGCAATCTTTGAGTTTCAATCTTGCCATTTTTGAGTTTCAATCTTGCAATCTTTGAGTTTCAATTTTGCGATCTTTGAGTTTCAATCTTGCGATCTTTGAGTTTCAATCATGCGATCTTTGAGTTTCAATCTTGCGATCTTTGAGTTTCAATCTTGCGATCTTTGAGTTTCAATCTTGCGATCCTTGAGTTTCAATCGTTCGATTTTTGAGTTTCAATCTTGCGATCTTTGAGTTTCAATCGTTCGATCTTGGAATTTTAATCTTGCGATCTTTGAGTTTCAATCTTGCGATCTTTGAGTTTCAATCTTGCGATCTTTGAGTTTCAATCTTGCTATCTTTAAGTTTCAATCTTGCGATCTTTGAGTTTAAATCTTGCTCTTGCTATCTTTGAGTTTTATTCTTGCGATCTTTGAGTTTCAATCTTGCGATCTTTGAGTTTTATTCTTGCGATCTTTAAGTTTCAATCGTTCGATCTTTGAGTTTTAATTTTGCGATCTTTAAGTTTCAATCGTTCGATCTTTGAGTTTTAATCTTGCGATTTTTGAGTTTCAATCTTGCAATCTTTACGTTTCAATCTTGAAATCTTTGAGATTCAATCTTGCTATCTTTGAGTTTGAATCTTGCAATCTTTTAGTTTCAATCTTGCCATTTTTGAGTTTCAATCTTGCGATCTTTGAGTTTCAATTTTGCGATCTTTGAGTTTCAATCTTGCGATCTTTGAGTTTCAATCTTTTGATCTTTGAGTTTTAATCGTTCGATCTTTGATTTTCAATCTTGCGATCTTTGAATTTCAATCTTGTGATCTTTGAGTTTCAATCTTGCGATTTTTGAGTTTCAATCATGCGATCTTTGAGTTTCAAACTTGCTATCTTTGAGTTTCAATCTTGCTATCTTTGAGTTTTAATCTTGCAATATTTGATTTTAAATCTTGCGATCTTTGAGTTTCAGTCTTGCGATCTTTGAGTTTCAATCTTGCCATCTTTGAGTTTTAATTTTGCGATCTTTGAGTTTTAAACTTGCGATCTTTGTGGTTCAATCTTGCTATCTTTGAGTTTCAATCTTGCGATCTTTGAGTTTCAATCTTGCGATCTTTGAGTTTCAATCTTGCAATCTCTAAATTTCAACCTTGCGTTCTTTGAGTTTTAATCTTGCGATATTTGAGTTTTATTCTTGTGATCTTTTGGTTTCAATCTTGCAATCTTTGAGTTTCAATCTTGCGATCTTTGATATTCAATCTTGCTATCTTTGAGTTTGAATCTTGCAATCTTTGAGTTTCAATCTTGCCATTTTTTAATTTCAATTTTGCGATCTTTGAGTTTCAATTTTGCGATCTTTGAGTTTCAATCTTGCGATCTTTGAGTTTCAATCTTGCGATCTTTGAGTTTCAATCTTGCAATCTCTAAATTTCAATCTTGCGATCTTTGAGTTTTAATCTTGCGATATTTGAGTTTTAATCTTGTGATCTTTTGGTTTCAATCTTGCGATCTTTGAGTTTCAATCTTGCGATCTTTGAGTTTCAATCCTGCATTCTTTGAGTTTCAATCTTGCGATCTTTGAGTTTCAATCTTGCGATCTTTGAGTTTTAATCTTGCAATCTCTAAATTTCAACCTTGCGTTCTTTGAGTTTTAATCTTGCGATATTTGAGTTTTATTCTTGTGATCTTTTGGTTTCAATCTTGCGATCTTTGAGTTTGAATCTTGCGATCTTTGAGTTTCAATCATGCGATCTTTGAGTTTTAATCTTGCAAACTTTTAGTTTCAATCTTGCTATCTTTAAGTTTCAATCTTGCGATCTTTGAGTTTAAATCTTGCTATCTTGCGATCTTTGAGTTTAAATCTTGCTATCTTTGAGTTTAATTCTTGCGATCCTTGAGTTTTAATCGTTCGATCTTTGAGTTTTAATCTTGCGATCTTTAAGTTTCAATCGTTCGATCTTTGAGTTTTAATCTTGCGATCTTTAAGTTTCAATCTTGCAATCTTTGAGATTCAATTTTGCTATCTTTGAGTTTGAATCTTGCAATCTTTGAGTTTCAAACTTGCCATTTTTGAGTTTCAATCTTGCAATCTTTGAGTTTTAATTTTGCGATCTTTAAATTTCAATCTTGCGATCTTTGAGTTTTAATCTTGCGATCTTTGAGTTTCAATCTTGCGATCTTTAAGTTTCAATCTTGCGATCTTTGAGTTTCAATCTTGCGATCCTTGAGTTTCAATCGTTCGATTTTTGAGTTTCATTCTTGCGATCTTTGAGTTTCAATCGTTTGATCTTTGAGTTTTAATCTTGCGATCTTTGAGTTTCAATCTTGCAATCTTTAAGTTTCAATCTTGCAATCTTTGAGATTTAATCTTGCTATCTTTGAGTTTTATTCTTGCCATCTTTGAGTTTCAATTTTGCGATCTTTGAGTTTTAAACTTGCGATCTTTGTGGTTCAATCTTGCTATCTTTGAGTTTCAATCTTGCGATCTTTGAGTTTCAATCTTGCGATCTTTGAGTTTCAATCTTGCAATCTCTAAATTTCAATCTTGCGATCTTTGAGTTTTAATCTTGCGATATTTGAGTTTTAATCTTGTGATCTTTTGGTTTCAATCTTGCGATCTTTGATTTTCAATCTTGCGATCTTTGAGATTCAATCTTGCTATCTCTGAGTTTGAATCTTGCAATCTTTGAGTTTCAATCTTGCCATTTTTGAGTTTCAATCTTGCGATCTTTGAGTTTCAATTTTGCGATCTTTGAGTTTCAATCTTGCGATCTTTGAGTTTCAATCTTGCGATCTTTCAGTTTCAAACGTTTGATCTTTGAGTTTCAATCTTGCGATCTTTGAATTTCAATCTTGTGATTTTTGAGTTTCAATCTTGCGATTTTTGAGTTTCAATCATGCGATCTTTGAGTTTCAAACTTGCTATCTTTGAGTTTCAATCTTGCTATCTTTGAGTTTAAATCTTGCGATCTTTGAGTTTCAATCCTGCAATCTTTGATTTTAAATCTTGCGATCTTTGAGTTTCAGTCTTGCGATCTGTGAGTTTCAATCTTGCCATCTTTGAGTTTTAATTTTGCGATCTTTGAGTTCTAAACTTGCGATCTTTGTGGTTCAATCTTGCTATCTTTGAGTTTCAATCTTGCAATCTTTGAATTTCAATCTTGCGATCTTTGAGTTTCAATCTTGCAATCTCTAAATTTCAATCTTGCGATCTTTGAGTTTTAATCTTGCGATATATGAGTTTTAATCTTGTGATCTTTTGGTTTCAATCTTGCGATCTTTGAGTTTCAATCTTGCGATCTTTGAGTTTCAATCCTGCATTCTTTAAGTTTCAATCTTGCGATCTTTAAGTTTCTTTCTTGCGATCTTTTAGTTTCTTTCTTGCGATCTTTGGGTTTCATTCTTGCGATCTTTGAGTTTCAATCTTGCGATCTTTGAGTTTGAATCTTGCGATCTTTAAGTTTCAATCATGCGATCTTTGAGTTTCAATCTTGCGATCTTTAAGTTTAATTCTTGCGATCTTTGAGTTTTCAATCTTGCGATCTTTTAGTTTCAATCTTGCCATTTTTGATTATTAATCTTGCGAATTGAGTTTAAATCTTGCCATCTTTGAGTTTTATTCTTGCGATCTTTGAGCTTCAATCTTGCGATCTTTGAATTTCAATCTTGCCATCTATGAGTTTAAATCTTGCGATCTTTGAGTTTCAATCATGCGATCTTTGAGTTTCAATCTTGCGATATTATAGTTTTAAACTTGCTATCTTTGAATTTCAATCATGCGATCTTGGAGTTTCAATCTTGCGATCTTTGAGTTTCAATCTTGCGATCTTTGAGTTCAATCTTGCGATCTTTGAGTTTCAATCTTGCGATCTTTGAGTTTCAATCTTGCGATCTTTGAGTTTCAATCTTGCGATCATTGAGTTTCAATCTTGCGATCTTTGAGTTTCAATCTTGCGATCCTTGAGTTTCAATCGTTCGATTTTTGAGTTTCAATCTTGCGATCTTTGAGTTTTAATCATTCGATCTTTGAGTTTTAATCTTGCGATCTTTGAGTTTCAATCTTGCGATCTTTGAGTTTCAATCTTGTGATCTTTGAGTTTCAATCTTGCGATCTTTGAGTTTCAATCTTGCGATCTTTGAGTTTCAATCTTGCGATCTTTGAGTTTCAATCTTGCGATCTTTGAGTTTCAATCCTGCATTCTTTGAGTTTCAATCTTGCGATCTTTTAGTTTCATTCTTGCGATCTTTGGGTTTCATTCTTGCAAACTTTGAGTTTCAATCTTGCGATCTTTGAGTTTGAATCTTGCGATCTTTGAGTTTCAATCATGCGATCTTTGAGTTTCAATCTTGCGATCTTAGAGTTTAATTCTTGCGATCTTTGAGTTTCAATCTTGCGATCTTTGTGTTTCAATCTTGCCATCTTTGAGTTTTAATCTTGCGAACTGAGTTTAAATCTTGCTATCTTTGAGTTTTATTCTTGCGATCTTTGAGTTTCAATCTTGCGATCTTTTAGTTTCAAACTTGCTATCTTTGAATTTCAATCTTGCGATCTTCGAGTTTCAATCTTGCGATCTTTGAGTTTCAATCTTGCGATCTTTGAGTTTCAATCTTGTGATCTTTGAGTTTCAATCTTGCGATCTTTGAGTTTCAATCTTGCGATCTTTGAGTTTCAATCTTGCAATCTTTAAGTTTCAGTCTTGCTATCTTTAAGTTTCAATCTTGCGATCTTTGAGTTTCAATCTTGCGATCTTTGAGTTTCAATCTTGCGATCTTTGAGTTTCAATCTTGCGATCTTTGAGTTTCAATCTTGCGATCTTTGAGTTTCAATCTTGCGATCTTTGAGTTTCAATCTTGCGATCTTTGAGTTTCAATCTTGCGATCTTTGAGTTTCAATCTTGCGATCTTTGAGTTTCAATCTTGCGATCTTTGAGTTTCAATCTTGCGATCTTTGAGTTTCAATCTTGCGATCTTTGAGTTTTAATCTTGCGATCTTTGAGTTTCAATCTTGCGATCTTTGAGTTTCAATCTTGCGATCTTTGAGTTTCAATCTTGCGATCTTTGAGTTTCAATCTTGCGATCTTTGAGTTTCAATCTTGCGATCTTTGAGTTTCAATCTTGCGATCTTTGAGTTTCAATCTTGCGATCTTTGAGTTTCAATCTTGCGATCTTTGAGTTTCAATCTTGCGATCTTTGAGTTTCAATCTTGCGATCTTTGAGTTTCAATCTTGCGATCTTTGAGTTTCAATCTTGCGATCTTTGAGTTTCAATCTTGCGATCTTTGAGTTTCAATCTTGCGATCTTTGAGTTTCAATCTTGCGATCTTTGAGTTTCAATCTTGCGATCTTTGAGTTTCAATCTTGCGATCTTTGAGTTTCAATCTTGCGATCTTTGAGTTTCAATCTTGCGATCTTTGAGTTTCAATCTTGCGATCTTTGAGTTTCAATCTTGCGATCTTTGAGTTTCAATCTTGCGATCTTTGAGTTTCAATCTTGCGATCTTTGAGTTTCAATCTTGCGATCTTTGAGTTTCAATCTTGCGATCTTTGAGTTTCAATCTTGCGATCTTTGAGTTTCAATCTTGCGATCTTTGAGTTTCAATCTTGCGATCTTTGAGTTTCATTCTTGCGATCTTTGAGTTTCAATCTTGCGATCTTTGAGTTTCATTCTTGCGATCTTTGAGTTTCAATCTTGCGATCTTTGAGTTTCAATCTTGCGATCTTTGAAGTTTCAATCTTGCAATCTTTGAGTTTCAATCTTGCGATCTTTGAGTTTAATTCTTGCGATCTTTGAGTTTCAATCTTGCGATCTTTGAGTTTCAATCTTGCGATCTTTGAGTTTCAATCTTGCAATCTTTGAGTTTCAATCTTGCAATCTTTGAGTTTCAATCTTGCGATCTTTGAGTTTCAATCTTGCGATCTTTGAGTTTCAATCTTGCGATCTTTGAGTTTCAATCTTGCGATCTTTGAGTTTCAATCTTGCGATCTTTGAGTTTCAATCTTGCGATCTTTGAGTTTCAATCTTGCGATCTTTGAGTTTCAATCTTGCGATCTTTGAGTTTCAATCTTGCGATCTTTGAGTTTCAATCTTGCGATCTTTGAGTTTCAATCTTGCGATCTTTGAGTTTCAATCTTGCGATCTTTGAGTTTCAATCTTGCGATCTTTGAGTTTCAATCTTGCGATCTTTGAGTTTCAATCTTGCGATCTTTGAGTTTCAATCTTGCGATCTTTGAGTTTCAATCTTGCGATCTTTGAGTTTCAATCTTGCGATCTTTGAGTTTCAATCTTGCGATCTTTGAGTTTCAATCTTGCGATCTTTGAGTTTCAATCTTGCGATCTTTGAGTTTCAATCTTGCGATCTTTGAGTTTCAATCTTGCGATCTTTGAGTTTCAATCTTGCGATCTTTGAGTTTCAATCTTGCGATCTTTGAGTTTCAATCTTGCGATCTTTGAGTTTCAATCTTGCGATCTTTGAGTTTCAATCTTGCGATCTTTGAGTTTCAATCTTGCGATCTTTGAGTTTCAATCTTGCGATCTTTGAGTTTCAATCTTGCGATCTTTGAGTTTCAATCTTGCGATCTTTGAGTTTCAATCTTGCGATCTTTGAGTTTCAATCTTGCGATCTTTGAGTTTCAATCTTGCGATCTTTAAGTTTCAATCTTGCGATCTTTGAGTTTTAATCTTGCGATCTTTGAGTTTCAATCTTGCGATCTTTGAGTTTCAATCTTGCGATCTTTGAGTTTCAATCTTGCGATCTTTGAGTTTCAATCCTGCATTCTTTGAGTTTCAATCTTGCGATCTTTGAGTTTCATTCTTGCGATCTTTTAGTTTCATTCTTGCGATCTTTGGGTTTCATTCTTGCGATCTTTGAGTTTCAATCTTGCGATCTTTGAGTTTGAATCTTGCGATCTTTAGTTTCAATCATGCGATCTTTGAGTTTCAATCTTGCGATCTTTGAGTTTAATTCTTGCGATCTTTGAGTTTCAATCTTGCGATCTTTTAGTTTCAATCTTGCCATCTTTGAGTATTAATCTTGCGAATTGAGTTTAAATCTTGCCATCTTTGAGTTTTATTCTTGCGATCTTTGAGCTTCAATCTTGCGATCTTTGAATTTCAATCTTGCCATCTATGAGTTTAAATCTTGCGATCTTTGAGTTTCAATCATGCGATCTTTGAGTTTCAATCTTGCGATCTTATAGTTTCAAACTTGCTATCTTTGAATTTCAATCATGCGATCTTGGAGTTTCAATCTTGCGATCTTTGAGTTTCAATCTTGCGATCTGTGAGTTCAATCTTGCGATCTTTGAGTTTCAATCTTGCGATCTTTGAGTTTCAATCTTGCGATCTTTGAGTTTCAATCTTGCGATCATTGAGTTTCAATCTTTCGATCTTTGAGTTTCAATCTTGCGATCCTTGAGTTTCAATCGTTCGATTTTTGAGTTTCAATCTTGCGATCTTTGAGTTTCAATCATTCGATCTTTGAGTTTTAATCTTGCGATCTTTAAGTTTCAATCTTGCGATCTTTGAGTTTCAATCTTGTGATCTTTGAGTTTCAATCTTGCGATCTTTGAGTTTCAATCTTGCAATCTTTGAGTTTCAATCGTTTTATCTTTGAGTTTTAATCTTGCGATTTTTGAGTTTCAATCTTGCAATCTTTAAGTTTCAATCTTGCAATCTTTGAGATTCAATCTTGCTATCTTTGAGTTTGAATCTTGCAATCTTTGAGTTTCAATCTTGCCATTTTTGAGTTTTAATCTTGCGATCTTTGAGTTTCAATTTTGCGATCTTTGAGTTTCAATCTTGCGATTTTTGAGTTTCAATCTTGCGATCTTTGAGTTTCAATCGGTCAATCTTTGAGTTTCAATCTTGCGATCTTTGAATTTCAATCTTGTGATCTTTGAGTTTCAATCTTGCCATCTTTGAGTTTCAATTTTGCGATCTTTGAGTTTTAAACTTGCGATATTTGTGGTTCAATCTTACTATCTTTGAGTTTCAATCTTGCGATCTTTAAGTTTCAATCTTGCGATCTTTGAGTTTCAATCTTGCAATCTCTAAATTTCAATCTTGCGATCTTTGAGTTTTATTATTGCGATATATGAGTTTTAATCTTGTGATCTTTTGGTTTCAATCTTGCGATCTTTGAGTTTCAATCTTGCGATCTTTGAGTTTCAATCCTGCATTCTTTGAGTTTCAATCTTGCGATCTTTAGGTTTCTTTCTTGCGATCTTTTAGTTTCTTTCTTGCGATCTTTGGGTTTCATTCTTGCGATCTTTGAGTTTCAATCTTGCGATCTTTGAGTTTGAATCTTGCGATCTTTAAGTTTCAATCATGCGATCTTTGAGTTTCAATCTTGCGATCTTTGAGTTTAATTCTTGCGATCTTTGAGTTTCAATCTTGCGATCTTTTAGTTTCAATCTTGCCATTTTTGATTATTAATCTTGCGAATTGAGTTTAAATTTTGCCATCTTTGAGTTTTATTCTTGCGATCTTTGAGCTTCAATCTTGCGATCTTTGAATTTCAATCTTGCCATCTATGAGTTTAAATCTTGCGATCTTTGAGTTTCAATCATGCGATCTTTGAGTTTCAATCTTGCGATATTATAGTTTCAAACTTGCTATCTTTGAATTTCAATCATGCGATCTTGGAGTTTCAATCTTGCGATCTTTGAGTTTCAATCTTGCGATCTTTGAGTTCAATCTTGCGATCTTTGAGTTTCAATCTTGCGATCTTTGAGTTTCAATCTTGCGATCTTTGAGTTTCAATCTTGCGATCATTGGGTTTCAATCTTGCGATCTTTGAGTTTCAATCTTGCGATCCTTGAGTTTCAATCGTTCGATTTTTGAGTTTCAATCTTGCGATCTTTGAGTTTCAATCATTCGATCTTTGAGTTTTAATCTTGCGATCTTTGAGTTTCAATCTTGCGATCTTTGAGTTTCAATCTTGTGATCTTTGAGTTTCAATCTTGCGATCTTTGAGTTTCAATCTTGCGATCTTTGAGTTTTAATCTTGCGATTTTTAAATTTCAATCTTGCTATCTTAAAGTTTCAATCTTGCGATCCTTGAGTTTTACTCTTTCGATCTTTGAGTTTTAATCTTGCGATCTTGAAGTTTCAATCGTTTGATCTTTGAGTTTTAATCTTGCGATCTTTGAGTTTCAATCTTGCAATCTTTAAGTTTCAATCTTGCAATCTTTGAGTTTCAATCTTGCAATCTCTAAATTTCAATCTTGCGATCTTTGAGTTTTATTATTGCGATATATGAGTTTTAATCTTGTGATCTTTTGGTTTCAATCTTGCGGTCTTTGAGTTTCAATCTTGCGATCTTTGAGTTTCAATCCTGCATTCTTTGAGTTTCAATCTTGCGATCTTTAAGTTTCTTTCTTGCGATCTTTTAGTTTCTTTCTTGCGATCTTTGGGTTTCATTCTTGCGATCTTTGAGTTTCAATCTTGCGATCTTTGAGTTTGAATCTTGCGATCTTTAAGTTTCAATCATGCGATCTTTGAGTTTCAATCTTGCGATCTTTGAGTTTAATTCTTGCGATCTTTGAGTTTCAATCTTGCGATCTTTTAGTTTCAATCTTGCCATTTTTGATTATTAATCTTGCGAATTGAGTTTAAATCTTGCCATCTTTGAGTTTTATTCTTGCGATCTTTGAGCTTTAATCTTGCGATCTTTGAATTTCAATCTTGCCATCTATGAGTTTAAATCTTGCGATCTTTGAGTTTCAATCATGCGATCTTTGAGTTTCAATCTTGCGATATTATAGTTTTAAACTTGCTATCTTTGAATTTCAATCATGCGATCTTGGAGTTTCAATCTTGCGATCTTTGAGTTTCAATCTTGCGATCTTTGAGTTCAATCTTGCGATCTTTGAGTTTCAATCTTGCGATCTTTGAGTTTCAATCTTGCGATCTTTGAGTTTCAATCTTGCGATCATTGAGTTTCAATCTTGCGATCTTTGAGTTTCAATCTTGCGATCCTTGAGTTTCAATCGTTCGATTTTTGAGTTTCAATCTTGCGATCTTTGTGTTTCAATCATTCGATCTTTGAGTTTTAATCTTGCGATCTTTGAGTTTCAATCTTGCGATCTTTGAGTTTCAATCTTGTGATCTTTGAGTTTCAATCTTGCGATCTTTGAGTTTCAATCTTGCGATCTTTGAGTTTTAATCTTGCGATCTTTGAGTTTCAATCTTGCTATCTTAAAGTTTCAATCTTGCGATCCTTGAGTTTTACTCGTTCGATCTTTGAGTTTTAATCTTGCGATCTTGAAGTTTCAATCGTTTGATCTTTGAGTTTTAATCTTGCGATCTTTGAGTTTCAATCTTGCAATCTTTAAGTTTCAATCTTGCAATCTTTGAGATTCAATCTTGCTATCTTTGAGTTTGAATCTTGCAATCTTTGAGTTTCAATCTTGCCATTTTTGAGTTTCAATCTTGCAATCTTTGAGTTTCAATTTTGCGATCTTTGAGTTGCAATCTTGCGATCTTTAAGTTTCAATTTTTCGATCTTTGAGTTTCAATCTTGCGATCTTTGAGTTACAATCTTGCGAGTAGTGTATATCTGACAGTTCTGGGCTCACTTTCGGGTATCTTCGGCTATCTTCGGCTTTCGGATCCAAGATGACGACTACGTTCGGGTACCTTCGGGTCACGTGACCACCCCGAGCTCTAATTGGTCGAGAGCGACCACCTTCGGGCATCTTCGGTAGTAGATGTTTTTGGACAGAGCGAGACTCACTTTTTTTTTGGTCACGTGACCGGATCCAAGATGGCGGCGCAGGGGTACCAACCCACTGTGGGAATTTTCCCTCCCAAAATTTCCCTCATTTCCCTCACATTTCCCTCACATTTCCCACATCATACTATATAAAATACAAAAGATGGCGACCGGATCCAATATGGCGTCCTTTCCCGCCCGCGCCAACTCACACCCCCGTGGGAAAATTCCCTCCCCAAAATTCTCCCATCCAATATGGCATCTTTATACTATATAAAATCAACATCATATATACTATAACAAACGTAATACTTCACATACTCTATGTGGCCGACGCGATCACAGCGCACCTAGCGGCAATATCGATCGCAGCGCCCCTGGTGGCAATGCAGCGCACCTAGCGACATCAGCTGTGAGCGGGTGACGCATGCGCAGGGAATTGCTACTCTGTGCAAATGCGCACCTGGTAGCAAAATTAAGCGCATCCACTCGGAAACATGACGCCTTCGGAAGGGAAGTCCCCCCCCCCTTCTTAAAATCCCTCGTTATACTATATAAAATACACTCCTAACCTTTTCACCGTTATACTATATAATATGCTTTCGTGTACTTCCAACAACCGTCGGCTACCTTCATCCGTCAGCTGCTGGTCCAGCGCGCATGCGCGTTGTTACTCTACTCATATATACACTATAACAAATGTAACATGTCTTATACTCTATGTGGCTGACCCAATCGCAACACACCTAGCGGCAATGTCGATCAATCACAGCGCACTTAGCGGCAATACCGATCGCAACGCCCCTAGCAGCAATACCGACCGATCACAGCGCACCTAGCGACCACATCGGTTCGTGGGTGGTGCATGCGCAGAGACTTGCTACTCTGTGGCAATATACACTATAACAAATGTCGATTGCTCTCTGTGCAAATGCGCACCTAGTGGTAAAATTAAGCGTATGCTTTCGGAAACATGACACCTTCAGAAGGGAAGTCCCTCCTCTCTTCCCAAAGTCCCATGTCATACTATATAAAATGCAAAGGATGGTAGACATTTACATATGTACCATATAAAATGCTTTCGTGTACTTCCAACGACTACCTTCGTACGCTATTCATCTGTCAGCTACTGGTCTGGCGCGCATGCGCACCCATATGCTACACTCTGATTGGTTGCCTCCTCACTTTACAGGTAATCTTTCTCACACGTACTGTTAGCCTACCTATTTAAATTAATTTTGAATGTTACTATTAACATGTGCTCTTACCTTCGGGTACCCATCTACGGCTTCCTTTAACATACATCCTACCTATACTTATCTATTCAATCACGGTTCAGTACATACTCAAGGCAACCCACAATACACGGTTTATTTAAAAATTAAGGGGCAGCTATATTTAATACACTGTTAACCTTTTGGTCCTTTAACTCCCATCTACTTAACTTCATATCAAACACACCTAACATCCTTCAAACTTAATACGCTAGCTTCTCACTCTTACCCATGCCTAACCGGACTATCCAACCTAAAGTACTTTAACTGTACTTACGAGGTCTACTCGGGCTTTACCAGTTCGTTACTACAAGCTTCACATTGTCTTTCATTAACTATCAATTTCCTATTTTCACCCACCTTTGCATGCGTGTACATGTTACCTAGGTTACATTACCTACTTTCACTCACTTTTATTATCAATTCTGTGGACTCTCTATTACCTCACTTCCTATCCAGAACCTAGCCTCACTTCCTATACTCAAAAATCCCTTCCTTTGTACTATAGCGACACTCAAGGACTAATTCACTATCATTTCACAAACCGTGTCTCACTGCCTCTGCTCGGTGAACTGACAGTCCAATAGTTCTCGCGCACTTGTCTTATCGAAACCACTTCCATTACCACAATCATTGCTTTACATCTTTTATTTGCTCAATGTCTTTTAATAATCACTTAACTAACATTGTACATAGTCCCTTCTTCTCATTTTGAAAAACAGTACTACACAGGATGACGTAATCGGAGTTTCAAGTCTGGACAGGCGCGTGACTCATACAGCGGCTGCGAAACTCGGGTATAGGGCTCCAGGCGCCAGACTGGTTTTCATGTCTAGGCGTGGACCTAATCACCCCCTCCCCCCTCCCCCCTCGATCCCTATATAAACGACCAACACACTCAATCTGTCTCACTTCTGCTCTTGCGCTTGTACTGATCAGACGTGTCTTCACTTTGCTCCTACTCAATATCAGTAATTATTCTTCTAATTTACATTTTGACCTTTGTTCTTTGTGCGGTATTTTGAATTTGTTTCACCCACTCCCCCCCTCGATCCCTATATAAACGACCAACACATTCAATCTGTCTCACTTCTGCTCTTGCGCTCGTACTGATCAGACGTGTCTTCACTTTGCTCCTACTCAATATCAGTAATTATTCTTCTAATTTACATTTTGACCTTTGTTCTTTGTGCGGTATTTTGAATTTGTTTCACCTACTCCTCCCTCGATCCCTATATAAACGACCAACACATTCAATCTGTCTCACTTCTGCTCTTGCGCTCGCGCCGATCAGACGTGTCTTCACTTTGCTCCTTGATATCAGTAATTATTCCTTTATATTTCGGACACCATTCTCTGTACGGTATTTCAAAGTAATAATCAATACTTTGTGCCCTTTGTTTTTCTTCCGATTTAATTTTGTTTAAAAGATGGAATCCTTTTCCATATACGACAACCTCGTCACCATTTCCCGCCGCTTCGACACTTCCGATCCCGACCCCCTTACTGTTCTGACCGAACATAAAAATAAAATCATGGACGAAATAAACAAACATCTAAACAGGCTCGGGGGAGTAAAATGGTACATCACGGTTCAAATTAAATTTTCCAAAATTGTTAATAACGAAGAAATTACCACCACTCCCTTCTTTCACGGTAAAACTCGACCCTTGCTACCTTCCGATTCTTTAGATGTACAATACTCTGAAGCTCTTGACAAAATTCTAGAAAGCGTGGCTAAATGGGTTAGTCAAGGTAGTGGGTGGGTAATAGAAAACGTTTTACACCTAGATCTGTTCATTGTTAAATATCAACCTTTGTACGCCTCTTCCTACATACCCACCCCCAAAAAAATTGCCAACCCCAAACAAGGAATCATAAATATTAAAAACGACGACAATAAATGCTTCCTGTACTCTGTTCTTTCTCAATTGTACCCCGATAAAAACAGACGTGTAAGCTATTATAAATCCTTCGAACATAATATAAATATGTCTGGGATTAGCTATCCTGTAAAAATTTCCGATCTCGATAAATTTGAAAAACTAAATCCCACTTTGTCAGTCAATATATTCAGCTTTGAAAACGAACGTATAACAAAAGAAAAATTCAGACTTCACCACATAAACCTGTTACTTTTGACTACTGATACGACTACTCACTACTGCCTGATCACTAACATGTCCGGACTCTTATCTCACTTAACTAAACACGATGGTGTAATGTTTTACTGTGACTACTGTCTACACAGATTCTGGACTAAAGATCTACTTACTAACCACTTACCTTTGTGTTCACCTCACGGAGCACAAAAGACCAGACTACCGACTGATGACGAAAAATACATGTCTTTTACAAACTATACACTTACCCACAAAGTACCATTCACCATTTACTGTGACTTTGAAAGTTTTGTTGTTCCAATCCCCACTACAATTAACGACCCCACTACTTCACATACTACCAACACTGCCCATCACGTCCCCTCTGGCTTTTGCTACATAATCATCGATAGTAACGGTAAACCCATAAAGCAACCAAAAGTCTATAGCGGCCCCAACGTTGTAGATACGTTTCTAAATTGTTTGATTGAGGAGTCTAAAGAGCTCTTACCTATCATTCATAAAAACATTCCGATTAATATGTCTCCACAAGACAAAATTATCTTCCAAAACGCTACCACCTGCCACCTTTGTAAAAAACCTTTAGACGGTGACAAAGTGGCCAACCACAATCATTTAACGGGTGAGTTCCTAGGACCCGCCCACAATTCATGTAACCTAAACTACAAAGTCCCCGACCACATCCCAGTCTTCTTCCATAACCTCAGAGGTTATGACTGCCACCATCTTATCCAAGGGTTAGGTAAAGTCAAAGAAGAAAAACTGTCATGTATCGCTACTACCAGCGAGCGGTACATTTCAGTC
This sequence comes from Stictocephala bisonia, assembly GCA_035578905.1. Classification (NCBI taxonomy): domain Eukaryota; kingdom Metazoa; phylum Arthropoda; class Insecta; order Hemiptera; family Membracidae; genus Stictocephala; species Stictocephala bisonia. The sequence continues at coordinate 50,120 of JAQJVL010002117.1, forward strand.
ACCCTTGGGTCACTACGATTCCTGGATTCACTCCAATTTTTAAACGCTTCTTTGGACACACTCGTGTCCAACTTAGTTACCGACGGGGCTTCCAAATTCCAAATTTTAGGGCAGTGTATGACCAATACTGAACTACTTCTACGCAAAGGTGTCTTTCCCTATTCTTACATGACTGAGACATCTAAACTTTCAGAGACACAACTTCCTTCGAAAGAAGCATTTTACAATGACCTGACCCAAACACCTATATCTGATGATGACTATACCCATGCACAGACTGTGTGGTCAACCTTTGGTATGACCACTTTGAAAGAGTACCACGATCTCTATCTCATGACAGACGTGTTGTTATTAGCTGATGTTTTTGAAAACTTTAGAACTACCAGTATGACATACTACGGTATTGACCCATGTAACGTATACTCTGCCCCTGGACTAGCATGGAATTCCATGCTAAAAATGACTGACGTAAAACTCGAACTACTCACAGACATTGACCACCACCTCTTTGTCGAGTCTGGGATCCGGGGTGGTGTCTCCATGATACCTAACCGGTACGCCCAGGCCAACAACCCTTACTTACCCGACTATGACTCATCGAAACCAACCAACTATCTAATTTATCTAGATTGTAACAACCTGTACGGAACCAGTATGTCCGATAGACTCCCAGAGTCTGATTTTAAATGGATCGACCCACAAGCCATTGACTTTACAAAGGTACCCGACGACTCTGACATAAGTTACATTTTAGAAGTGGACCTGCACTACCCTGATCACCTACACGACTTACATTCAGACTTTCCACTGGCTCCCGAACGTAAAGTAGTGACAGACGATATGCTCTCCCCCTACTGCAAGGACCTACTTGACGAACTAAACTATAAACCCACCAAGTCCGAAAAACTACTAACCACTCTATACGACAAAACAAAATACGTTGTACACTACAGGACTCTACAACTTTACTTACAACTGGGACTTGTACTGACTAACATCCACAGAGTTCTAAGTTTTAAACAGTCTGCCTGGTTAGCCCCATTTATTAATTTTAATACAGAGAAAAGAAAAGAAGCGAAAAATAACTTTGAAAAAGATTTTTTTAAATTAATGAACAACGCTACATACGGAAAATCCTTGGAAAATGTTAGGTCGCGCATTGATTTCAAATTGGTCACCAACGAAAAGCAATTAGTCAAATGGACAGCTAGTCCCAGACTTAAAACGTTCTTCGCGTACAATAAAGATATCGCGGGATTGGCATTGAAAAAACAAACAATCTTTTTAAACAGACCCATCTATGTCGGGTTCTCAGTATTGGAAATCTCAAAATTCATCATGTATAACTTTCACTATAATTGGGCAATAGCAAAGTACGGGAAGAACATAAAGCTTTGCATGACCGATACCGATTCATTATTTTACAATGTTTACACACCAGACGTTTACGCTGACATTAAAAACGAACTTCATCTTTTCGACACATCAGACTACCCACCCAACCACCCGTGTTATAGCATTTCAAACAAAAAAGCGTTAGGTAAATTCAAAGATGAAATGAATTCCAATCCGGCTAGGGAAATCATTGGTTTAAGAGCAAAGTCCTATTCCGTTTTAAATTACGATATGCAGGAAAAGAAGGTAGCCAAAGGTGTCCCCCGAGTCGCTATAAAAAAACAACTAAAACATCAAATGTATAAACAATGTCTTTTCCATCACATCCCTAAAACAACATCCGCGTTAAACATTAGAAGTGAAAAACACAATATATACACACAGAATATTTCAAAATTATCACTTTCCCCATTCGACGATAAACGGTACATTTTAGAAAACGGCATTGACACAGTAGCATACGGACATCACATCATCAACAAAAAACGAGCTGTAGAACACGATCACGATTACATTAACAAAAAACCAAAACGCACTCATAAACTTTAAAACAGAAAAACAATAATATACATTCACTTCAAACATAACAATTAATAAAAGAACAACTAAAAAAGACAGAACGTCCTTCCAGAACCGTTACCTCCTTCCTTTCCTACATCCTGTGTCACTTGCATATGACACCAATTCCACTACATCGGAACTCTGTTAAACTCTTCTAATAACCCATGGTTACTAACATGTCCGTAGAAACCCAATTTACAACATTGGACGGGCCCGACCCAACCGTAGTGCAATGTAAAAACCTCATACTGGGTGAACCTTCTTCTTGATTACGGTAACTCCTACGCCAGGTAAGTAATGTTAAGGTAGTTTTAAATAGACTCTTTTACCATCATCATTTTAAAAAACAATCCATAAAGTAAATTCTGTTATAATACGAACACTTTTGTGAGCTTACATAACTTCAATTTATTAACAGCTATCTCCAGCTCCAAGTGATAGAATACCGTACCATCGAGGTGAGGACGGCCCAAACTTAATAAAAAATGTCCGACTGTTCTCCAAGGTAGCCGTAAAACGCATAAGACCTGAGACAGTCCTGCAGCTTGGGGCTGGGCTAAACCCTGTAAGACCTTGAGTCGCAGTCCGGGCCCTCGTAAGGTACATGTATGATTGAATGGCTGGATAGTATCCATAGGTGAGGGAGAGAGGCTTACAAAAAGAAAAAAAAAGAAAAAAAGAAAAAAAAAACACAAAATAAAAAAATTAAAAAAACAAAAAAAGAACCAAAAATAATAAAACAAATGTATATATAAAAACCCCTTTGTAAGTCTGTACGTCACATTGAAAGGCTTCTCTAAGTAAAGTGATGTTTTTACTTACTGAGGGACCCAAAAATATAAAAGTAAATAACTAAATAATACTGGGAGGTAGCATTTTGTTATGGAGTGGCTATCACCGTAACTTGCGATGGTTGGGGCAAGTTACATTAAATTACCCGTGGGGGTTACCAGACCTCTATCGGGAGCGTCCCATGGGAATTGGGCAATGCCCTTAAGTTTTGCCTTCAGCTTACTTGAGGGTAGTGAGGAATTAAACACTCACCGTGAAAGAAAACTGGTTAAATACTAAAATCTGTGAGAATCAGGAAGTGATCCTGTACTATATGGTACAACTTTCTAAAAGAAGAGTAAATTATGTCCAAAAGTAAGAAAAAAAATCAAAGATACATACAAATTTCAGAAAACTTTACATAAAAATGTAATTGATGAAAAATGTCTCAAATCAAGGAAGAACTACCAACATAGTAGTCTCTAAATCCCTTAAAATTTAGTTAAAATCTCAATAAATAGGGATATTTGTGTACAAAATATGTTACAATTCCCTAAAATCATTTAAATTCAGTGTCATAACAATAATATCTGTCCTAAACATTTAAAATCCCTTTAAAATACTCTTATAGAACCTTTATAAACTTAGTTTGAGTTGAAAACAACATACAAAACTAATGTAACACATGTAAATTAATTGTTTTACTTACATAACTATCCAATTGACTCAAAACAGATGACAAAGTGTAAGTAGTCAATAGGAATAAATTCTCTTTAATGTTCACATTTTAAGTCTGGTTTTAACAAAACTCAGTACTAATGATTGTTTACGTATTAAACAAATAAACGAATAGTTAGTTGAAATGTGTCTATTGTAGAGACTTTGACATTAACAGTAAGAAAGTTTAGTTCCTTTTAGTTGTAATATACTCGATCAGAAAATGTATATACACCACCCTCAGAGACCCAAACACACTTCCATGAACAACCTACCTACCTACCTACAAACATTCATCACTCTTGACTTACCATCTACCTACTCAACACACACAAAAGACCAACCACACACTCTTCATACAACACCTCTGATACATCATTCACTTGAACATTACATAAAACATCAGATTGACACTCTACATCCATGAACAACCTACCTACCTACCTACAAACATTCATCACTCTTGACTTACCATCTACCTACTCAACACACACAAAAGACCAACCACACACTCTTCATACAACACCTCTGATACATCATTCACTTGAACATTACATAAAACATCAGATTGACACCCTACATTCATGGAAGACCTACCTACCAAACATACAACTTGACTGACCACCCACCTACACATCACACACAGTATTCTCGATAGATCACTTAACTACCTATTACATGAAGCCTCCGATTGACTCAAAATCCTAACATTCATGAACAACCAACCTCCCAAACATACGACTCAACCACCAACAAAAACAAGACTTCACGTATAACCACACATTTAACATACAAGACCAACTACACACCAGTCAATCATGACTTAACATGAACAACCCACCTTCAACCTATATAACATCCAACACTCTTGACTTACCACTCACCTACTCAACACACAGATAGACTACATAACCAATCATTACATAAAACCCTAGATCGACACCTAACATTCATGGAAGACCTACCTACCAAACATACAACTTGATTAACCACCCACCTACACACCACACATTCATCTTGATAATCCATTCACCCTCCCATAAAAAGACTCTTGTCAGACTATTTACTTAACATACAAGACACCACACATTCTACACCAACCATCTACCTACTCAACACACAAAAGACCAACCACACACACTCTACATATAAGACTCTTGGTTGGTCACCCACCAACTCAACATACAACACCTCTGATACACCATTCACTTGAACATTACATAAAACCTTGGATTGACACCAATCATTCATGGTAGACCTACCTACCAAAAATACAACTTGACCATCCACCCACCTACACATCACACACAGTACTCTCGATAGATCACTTAACTACCTATTACATGAAACCTCCGATTAACTCACAATCCTAACATTCAAGAACAACCAACCTTCCAAACATACGACTCAACCACCAACAAAAACAAGACTTCACGTATAACCACACATTTAACATACATGACCAACCACACACCATTCAATCATGACTTAATTAACATGAACAACCCACCTTCCACCTACGTAACATCCAACACTCTTGACTTACCACTCACCTACTCAACACACAGATAGACTTCATAACCAACTATTACATAAAACCATAGATCAACACCCAACATTCATGGATGACCTACCTACCATACACACGACTTGACCACCTTCCCAAAGCACAAGACTTTCGAAGGACCACCTACCAAACATACAAGAACAACCACACACCATAGAGGCATGACCTAACACTCAACCCACCTACTCAACATATAAAACCTCTGATACACCATCCACTTGAACATTACTCACCTGTGATAGAGCACCCACTAATCAACACACATGAATAACCTACCTACTCAACATTCTACACTCTTGACTAACCACCCACCTACTCAACACACACAGTACTCTCTATAGACTACATAACTACCCATTTACATAAAACCTTAGATTGACTCAATACATCCATCGATGACCTACCTACCAAACATTCGACTTGATCACCTTTCCAAAGCATAAGACTTTTAAAGGACCACCACCCATTTAACATACAAGAACAATCACACACCATACAGGTATGACCTAACAGTCCACTCACCTACTCAACATATAACACCTCTGATACTCTATCCATTAGAACATTACTCACCTGTGATAGACCATCCACTTAACCAACACACTTGACTCCTGATACTCTATCCATTAGAACATTACTCACCTGTGATAGACCATCCACTTAACCAACACACTTGACTCCTAATAGACCATTCCACCTACCTCTACACACACGATTCCTTAGGACACACCCTACACCCATCACTCATCCTACATACAAAACTCCTAGAGAACTACCCATTCACCATAAAAACACTATTGCTTCATATAATCATGTTTTAAAATAACATTATTAGACTATAAGATAGGTTAATTATAGCTAAAGACCTAAAGTGTTTCCTAAAATTCTACTTTTCAACTAAAAATACAAGAAAAAGGTAGGTTTTAAAAAAAACATAGAAAAAGTTAGGTTTAAAAAAAGAAACATAGAAAAAGTTAGGTTTAAAAAAAAGAAACATAGAAAAAGTTAGGTTTAAAAAAATGAAACACAGAAAAAGGTAGGTTAGCAAACATCAGAAAAGTTCAGTTAAAATTAACTTTTTAACTGAACTTTTCGGAAAAGTAAGGATAACAATCATCCTTTCAGTTGATTGTTAGACTTACAATCATTAGTACTGAGTTTTGTTAAAACCAGACTTAAAATGTGAACATTAAAGAGAATTTATTCCTATTGACTACTTACACTTTGTCATCTGTTTTGAGTCAATTGGATAGTTATGTAAGTAAAACAATTAATTTACATGTGTTACATTAGTTTTGTATGTTGTTTTCAACTCAAACTAAGTTTATAAAGGTTCTATAAGAGTATTTTAAAGGGATTTTAAATGTTTAGGACAGATATTATTGTTATGACACTGAATTTAAATGATTTTAGGGAATTGTAACATATTTTGTACACAAATATCCCTATTTATTGAGATTTTAACTAAATTTTAAGGGATTTAGAGACTACTATGTTGGTAGTTCTTCCTTGATTTGAGACATTTTTCATCAATTACATTTTTATGTAAAGTTTTCTGAAATTTGTATGTATCTTTGATTTTTTTTCTTACTTTTGGACATAATTTACTCTTCTTTTAGAAAGTTGTACCATATAGTACAGGATCACTTCCTGATTCTCACAGATTTTAGTATTTAACCAGTTTTCTTTCACGGTGAGTGTTTAATTCCTCACTACCCTCAAGTAAGCTGAAGGCAAAACTTAAGGGCATTGCCCAATTCCCATGGGACGCTCCCGATAGAGGTCTGGTAACCCCCACGGGTAATTTAATGTAACTTGCCCCAACCATCGCAAGTTACGGTGATAGCCACTCCATAACAAAATGCTACCTCCCAGTATTATTTAGTTATTTACTTTTATATTTTTGGGTCCCTCAGTAAGTAAAAACATCACTTTACTTAGAGAAGCCTTTCAATGTGACGTACAGACTTACAAAGGGGTTTTTATATATACATTTGTTTTATTATTTTTGGTTCTTTTTTTGTTTTTTTAATTTTTTTATTTTGTGTTTTTTTTTCTTTTTTTCTTTTTTTTTCTTTTTGTAAGCCTCTCTCCCTCACCTATGGATACTATCCAGCCATTCAATCATACATGTACCTTACGAGGGCCCGGACTGCGACTCAAGGTCTTACAGGGTTTAGCCCAGCCCCAAGCTGCAGGACTGTCTCAGGTCTTATGCGTTTTACGGCTACCTTGGAGAACAGTCGGACATTTTTTATTAAGTTTGGGCCGTCCTCACCTCGATGGTACGGTATTCTATCACTTGGAGTTGGAGATAGCTGTTAATAAATTGAAGTTATGTAAGCTCACAAAAGTGTTCGTATTATAACAGAATTTACTTTATGGATTGTTTTTTAAAATGATGATGGTAAAAGAGTCTATTTAAAACTACCTTAACATTACTTACCTGGCGTAGGAGTTACCGTAATCAAGAAGAAGGTTCACCCAGTATGAGGTTTTTACATTGCACTACGGTTGGGTCGGGCCCGTCCAATGTTGTAAATTGGGTTTCTACGGACATGTTAGTAACCATGGGTTATTAGAAGAGTTTAACAGAGTTCCGATGTAGTGGAATTGGTGTCATATGCAAGTGACACAGGATGTAGGAAAGGAAGGAGGTAACGGTTCTGGAAGGACGTTCTGTCTTTTTTAGTTGTTCTTTTATTAATTGTTATGTTTGAAGTGAATGTATATTATTGTTTTTCTGTTTTAAAGTTTATGAGTGCGTTTTGGTTTTTTGTTAATGTAATCGTGATCGTGTTCTACAGCTCGTTTTTTGTTGATGATGTGATGTCCGTATGCTACTGTGTCAATGCCGTTTTCTAAAATGTACCGTTTATCGTCGAATGGGGAAAGTGATAATTTTGAAATATTCTGTGTGTATATATTGTGTTTTTCACTTCTAATGTTTAACGCGGATGTTGTTTTGGGGATGTGATGGAAAAGACATTGTTTATACATTTGATGTTTTAGTTGTTTTTTTATAGCGACTCGGGGGACACCTTTGGCTACCTTCTTTTCCTGCATATCGTAATTTAAAACGGAATAGGACTTTGCTCTTAAACCAATGATTTCCCTAGCCGGATTGGAATTCATTTCATCTTTGAATTTACCTAACGCTTTTTTGTTTGAAATGCTATAACACGGGTGGTTGGGTGGGTAGTCTGATGTGTCGAAAAGATGAAGTTCGTTTTTAATGTCAGCGTAAACGTCTGGTGTGTAAACATTGTAAAATAATGAATCGGTATCGGTCATGCAAAGCTTTATGTTCTTCCCGTACTTTGCTATTGCCCAATTATAGTGAAAGTTATACATGATGAATTTTGAGATTTCCAATACTGAGAACCCGACATAGATGGGTCTGTTTAAAAAGATTGTTTGTTTTTTCAATGCCAATCCCGCGATATCTTTATTGTACGCGAAGAACGTTTTAAGTCTGGGACTAGCTGTCCATTTGACTAATTGCTTTTCGTTGGTGACCAATTTGAAATCAATGCGCGACCTAACATTTTCCAAGGATTTTCCGTATGTAGCGTTGTTCATTAATTTAAAAAAATCTTTTTCAAAGTTATTTTTCGCTTCTTTTCTTTTCTCTGTATTAAAATTAATAAATGGGGCTAACCAGGCAGACTGTTTAAAACTTAGAACTCTGTGGATGTTAGTCAGTACAAGTCCCAGTTGTAAGTAAAGTTTTAGAGTCCTGTAGTGTACAACGTATTTTGTTTTGTCGTATAGAGTGGTTAGTAGTTTTTCGGACTTGGTGGGTTTGTAGTTTAGTTCGTCAAGTAGGTCCTTGCAGTAGGGGGAGAGCATATCGTCTGTCACTACTTTACGTTCGGGAGCCAGTGGAAAGTCTGAATGTAAGTCGTGTAGGTGATCAGGGTAGTGCAGGTCCACTTCTAAAATGTAACCTATGTCAGAGTCGTCGGGTACCTTTGTAAAGTCAATGGCTTGTTGGTCGATCCATTTAAAATCAGACTCTGGGAGTCTATCGGACATACTGGTTCCGTACAGGTTGTTACAATCTAGATAAATTAGATAGTTGGTTGGTTTCGATGAGTCATAGTCGGGTAAGTAAGGGTTGTTGGCCTGGGCGTACCGGTTAGGTATCATGGAGACACCACCCCGGATCCCAGACTCGACAAAGAGGTGGTGGTCAATGTCTGTGAGTAGTTCGAGTTTTACGTCAGTCATTTTTAGCATGGAATTCCATGCTAGTCCAGGGGCAGAGTATACGTTACATGGGTCAATACCGTAGTATGTCATACTGGTAGTTCTAAAGTTTTCAAAAACATCAGCTAATAACAACACGTCTGTCATGAGATAGAGATCGTGGTACTCTTTCAAAGTGGTCATACCAAAGGTTGACCACACAGTCTGTGCATGGGTATAGTCATCATCAGATATAGGTGTTTGGGTCAGGTCATTGTAAAATGCTTCTTTCGAAGGAAGTTGTGTCTCTGAAAGTTTAGATGTCTCAGTCATGTAAGAATAGGGAAAGACACCTTTGCGTAGAAGTAGTTCAGTATTGGTCATACACTGCCCTAAAATTTGGAATTTGGAAGCCCCGTCGGTAACTAAGTTGGACACGAGTGTGTCCAAAGAAGCGTTTAAAAATTGGAGTGAATCCAGGAATCGTAGTGACCCAAGGGTGACTGAAATGTACCGCTCGCTGGTAGTAGCGATACATGACAGTTTTTCTTCTTTGACTTTACCTAACCCTTGGATAAGATGGTGGCAGTCATAACCTCTGAGGTTATGGAAGAAGACTGGGATGTGGTCGGGGACTTTGTAGTTTAGGTTACATGAATTGTGGGCGGGTCCTAGGAACTCACCCGTTAAATGATTGTGGTTGGCCACTTTGTCACCGTCTAAAGGTTTTTTACAAAGGTGGCAGGTGGTAGCGTTTTGGAAGATAATTTTGTCTTGTGGAGACATATTAATCGGAATGTTTTTATGAATGATAGGTAAGAGCTCTTTAGACTCCTCAATCAAACAATTTAGAAACGTATCTACAACGTTGGGGCCGCTATAGACTTTTGGTTGCTTTATGGGTTTACCGTTACTATCGATGATTATGTAGCAAAAGCCAGAGGGGACGTGATGGGCAGTGTTGGTAGTATGTGAAGTAGTGGGGTCGTTAATTGTAGTGGGGATTGGAACAACAAAACTTTCAAAGTCACAGTAAATGGTGAATGGTACTTTGTGGGTAAGTGTATAGTTTGTAAAAGACATGTATTTTTCGTCATCAGTCGGTAGTCTGGTCTTTTGTGCTCCGTGAGGTGAACACAAAGGTAAGTGGTTAGTAAGTAGATCTTTAGTCCAGAATCTGTGTAGACAGTAGTCACAGTAAAACATTACACCATCGTGTTTAGTTAAGTGAGATAAGAGTCCGGACATGTTAGTGATCAGGCAGTAGTGAGTAGTCGTATCAGTAGTCAAAAGTAACAGGTTTATGTGGTGAAGTCTGAATTTTTCTTTTGTTATACGTAAAGGGTAAATTTCATCGTTTTCAAAGCTGAATATATTGACTGACAAAGTGGGATTTAGTTTTTCAAATTTATCGAGATCGGAAATTTTTACAGGATAGCTAATCCCAGACATATTTATATTATGTTCGAAGGATTTATAATAGCTTACACGTCTGTTTTTATCGGGGTACAATTGAGAAAGAACAGAGTACAGGAAGCATTTATTGTCGTCGTTTTTAATATTTATGATTCCTTGTTTGGGGTTGGCAATTTTTTTGGGGGTGGGTATGTAGGAAGAGGCGTACAAAGGTTGATATTTAACAATGAACAGATCTAGGTGTAAAACGTTTTCTATTACCCACCCACTACCTTGACTAACCCATTTAGCCACGCTTTCTAGAATTTTGTCAAGAGCTTCAGAGTATTGTACATCTAAAGAATCGGAAGGTAGCAAGGGTCGAGTTTTACCGTGAAAGAAGGGAGTGGTGGTAATTTCTTCGTTATTAACAATTTTGGAAAATTTAATTTGAACCGTGATGTACCATTTTACTCCCCCGAGCCTGTTTAGATGTTTGTTTATTTCGTCCATGATTTTATTTTTATGTTCGGTCAGAACAGTAAGGGGGTCGGGATCGGAAGTGTCGAAGCGGCGGGAAATGGTGACGAGGTTGTCGTATATGGAAAAGGATTCCATCTTTTAAACAAAATTAAATCGGAAGAAAAACAAAGGGCACAAAGTATTGATTATTACTTTGAAATACCGTACAGAGAATGGTGTCCGAAATATAAAGGAATAATTACTGATATCAAGGAGCAAAGTGAAGACACGTCTGATCGGCGCGAGCGCAAGAGCAGAAGTGAGACAGATTGAATGTGTTGGTCGTTTATATAGGGATCGAGGGAGGAGTAGGTGAAACAAATTCAAAATACCGCACAAAGAACAAAGGTCAAAATGTAAATTAGAAGAATAATTACTGATATTGAGTAGGAGCAAAGTGAAGACACGTCTGATCAGTACGAGCGCAAGAGCAGAAGTGAGACAGATTGAATGTGTTGGTCGTTTATATAGGGATCGAGGGGGGGAGTGGGTGAAACAAATTCAAAATACCGCACAAAGAACAAAGGTCAAAATGTAAATTAGAAGAATAATTACTGATATTGAGTAGGAGCAAAGTGAAGACACGTCTGATCAGTACAAGCGCAAGAGCAGAAGTGAGACAGATTGAGTGTGTTGGTCGTTTATATAGGGATCGAGGGGGGAGGGGGAGGGGGTGATTAGGTCCACGCCTAGACATGAAAACCAGTCTGGCGCCTGGAGCCCTATACCCGAGTTTCGCAGCCGCTGTATGAGTCACGCGCCTGTCCAGACTTGAAACTCCGATTACGTCATCCTGTGTAGTACTGTTTTTCAAAATGAGAAGAAGGGACTATGTACAATGTTAGTTAAGTGATTATTAAAAGACATTGAGCAAATAAAAGATGTAAAGCAATGATTGTGGTAATGGAAGTGGTTTCGATAAGACAAGTGCGCGAGAACTATTGGACTGTCAGTTCACCGAGCAGAGGCAGTGAGACACGGTTTGTGAAATGATAGTGAATTAGTCCTTGAGTGTCGCTATAGTACAAAGGAAGGGATTTTTGAGTATAGGAAGTGAGGCTAGGTTCTGGATAGGAAGTGAGGTAATAGAGAGTCCACAGAATTGATAATAAAAGTGAGTGAAAGTAGGTAATGTAACCTAGGTAACATGTACACGCACGCAAAGGTGGGTGAAAATAGGAAATTGATAGTTAATGAAAGACAATGTGAAGCTTGTAGTAACGAACTGGTAAAGCCCGAGTAGACCTCGTAAGTACAGTTAAAGTACTTTAGGTTGGATAGTCCGGTTAGGCATGGGTAAGAGTGAGAAGCTAGCGTATTAAGTTTGAAGGATGTTAGGTGTGTTTGATATGAAGTTAAGTAGATGGGAGTTAAAGGACCAAAAGGTTAACAGTGTATTAAATATAGCTGCCCCTTAATTTTTAAATAAACCGTGTATTGTGGGTTGCCTTGAGTATGTACTGAACCGTGATTGAATAGATAAGTATAGGTAGGATGTATGTTAAAGGAAGCCGTAGATGGGTACCCGAAGGTAAGAGCACATGTTAATAGTAACATTCAAAATTAATTTAAATAGGTAGGCTAACAGTACGTGTGAGAAAGATTACCTGTAAAGTGAGGAGGCAACCAATCAGAGTGTAGCATATGGGTGCGCATGCGCGCCAGACCAGTAGCTGACAGATGAATAGCGTACGAAGGTAGTCGTTGGAAGTACACGAAAGCATTTTATATGGTACATATGTAAATGTCTACCATCCTTTGCATTTTATATAGTATGACATGGGACTTTGGGAAGAGAGGAGGGACTTCCCTTCCGAAGGTGTCATGTTTCCGAAAGAATACGCTTAATTTTACCACTAGGTGCGCATTTGCACAGAGAGCAATCGACATTTGTTATAGTGTATATTGCCACAGAGTAGCAAGTCTCTGCGCATGCACCACCCACGAACCGATGTGGTCGCTAGGTGCGCTGTGATCGGTCGGTATTGCTGCTAGGGGCGTTGCGATCGGTATTGCCGCTAAGTGCGCTGTGATTGATCGACATTGCCGCTAGGTGTGTTGCGATTGGGTCAGCCACATAGAGTATAAGACATGTTACATTTGTTATAGTGTATATATGAGTAGAGTAACAACGCGCATGCGCGCTGGACCAGCAGCTGACGGATGAAGGTAGCCGACGGTTGTTGGAAGTACACGAAAGCATATTATATAGTATAACGGTGAAAAGGTTAGGAGTGTATTTTATATAGTATAACGAGGGATTTTAAGAAGGGGGGGGGGACTTCCCTTCCGAAGGCGTCATGTTTCCGAGTGGATGCGCTTAATTTTGCTACCAGGTGCGCATTTGCACAGAGTAGCAATTCCCTGCGCATGCGTCACCCGCTCACAGCTGATGTCGCTAGGTGCGCTGCATTGCCACCAGGGGCGCTGCGATCGATATTGCCGCTAGGTGCGCTGTGATCGCGTCGGCCACATAGAGTATGTGAAGTATTACGTTTGTTATAGTATATATGATGTTGATTTTATATAGTATAAAGACGCCATATTGGATGGGAGAATTTTGGGGAGGGAATTTTCCCACGGGGTGTGAGTTGGCGCGGGCGGGAAAGGACGCCATATTGGATCCAGTCGCCATCTTTTGTATTTTATATAGTATGATGTGGGAAATGTGAGGGAAATGTGAGGGAAATGAGGGAAATTTTGGGAGGGAAAATTCCCACAGTGGGTTGGTACCCCTGCGCCGCCATCTTGGATCCGGTCACGTGACCAAAAAAAAGTGAGTCTCGCTCTGTCCAAAAACATCTACTACCGAAGATGCCCGAAGGTGGTCGCTCTCGACCAATTAGAGCTCGGGGTGGTCACGTGACCCGAAGGTACCCGAACGTAGTCGTCATCTTGGATCCGAAAGCCGAAGATAGCCGAAGATACCCGAAAGTGAGCCCAGAACTGTCAGATATACACTACTCTTGCGATCTTTCAGTTTTAATCGTTCGATCTTTGAGTTTCAAACTTGCGATCTTTGAGTTTCAATCATTCGATCTTTGAGTTTTAATCTTGCGATCTTTGAGTTTCAATCTTGCGATCTTTGAGTTTCAATCTTGTGATCTTTGAGTTTCAATCTTGCGATCTTTGAGTTTCAATCTTGCGATCTTTGAGTTTCAATCTTGCGATCTTTGAGTTTCAATCCTGCATTCAGTCTAGTTCCGACCGGTGAACTGATAGGACGCCTGGCTTATCGCTCCGTATCTTAGCGCTGGCGCTACACAAGTTGCTGAACGAGTTCCTGTCTTGTTCTACCAAGCTTACTAATTTTTCTATGAATTTATCTTTTATGTTAAAATAATGGCTTTGATCTGTGGCGTCTGTAATTTACAATGTGAATCGACTGATATGAAATGTAATGGTGCGTGTGAACGGTTTTTTCACAACAACTGTGTAAAAGAAGATCTTGTGAATAAGAGAAAACGATCTAGTTGGAAATGTATAGATTGTCGTGGCTCATCGAAAACGTCAACGAGTGGATCTACCGCTAGTACAGCCCTTACAAAAGACTTCATGATAAGAGTCATGGAAGACTTCAAGAGGGAGGTTTTTAAAGAGTTAAAAGACTTCCGAAAGGAAACTGCGGAAATGTCTGAATCCATACAGTTTCTTTCTGACAAGGTAGACACATCGAATACGCTGATGGCTGATATTAAGCTTGAACTTGCATCCATCAAGAAGGAAAATGAGGAACTGCGCTCAAAAAACTCTAAACTGTGTGATGAAGTAGTTGGACTAACTGAAAGGATTCGAACATTAGAACAATACACTCGAATGAACAATTTAGAGATAAATGATGTACCAGTAACACCGGGGGAAAACACCTTGAGCATTGTTAAGGATGTAGGAAGAGCTCTGGGCGTGGAACTGCAAGATAACTTAGTCGAAGCGGTTCACAGGGTTCCCTCCTACAATAAGAGGCGTACTCCAGCATTGATAGTCCGGTTCCAGAGTAGGACTACGAGGGATCTCATACTCAGCAAGTATAGAGAGAAGAAATCACTGGATGCAAAACAGGTAAATAAGGTGTTCCCTAGCCAGAGAATTTACATTAATGAACATCTATCCCCCCAAAACAAGCAGTTTTTATTTGAACTCAAGAGAAAGTGTAAAGAAACTGGATATGCTTTTGCTTGGTCTCGCGACGGTAAATTTTTTGCCAAGAAAGCGCAGGGTGAGCAAACATTAAGAATCTTCACTGCACTGGACATTGAAAAGATTAAGTAATTGTATTAGCTGTATATAATTGTTTTTCAGTAATTGTTTCTGTTCTTATATGTTTATTATTGCCTTATTGAATAGTTATGTTTATTATAATTTATTTAGAGTTTCATTTAATTTACTGTTTTTTTTTCGCTAAAATTTAACTATCATGAATATTTCTAACATTGATTCTATTTCCTTTGATACATTAAGTAATGAGTTCTATAATCCTCTTCATCTCCACAGTAATTTAACTTCTATTATTTATGCCAATATAAGAAGCATGAGAGTTAATTTTAATCAGTTTCTTCTGGAACTAAATCAGATAAAAAAGAAAATGGATTTTATAGTTTTGACGGAAATTTGGATTGGCAAGGATGAAGTTGATTTGTATAACATTCCGGAATATAAATTATTTGCATGTTGTAATGATGATTACCGTTCAGGAGGCGTCTTATGCTATGTAAATGATAGTTTTAGTGTCAAGTTTATAGATATACAAATCCTAACTGCAGATGTTATATTGTTGGATGTTAAAATTAGTAATGATTATTTTAAGCTGTGTTGTGTTTATAGATTGCAGTCTTTTCAAGAAAATCAATATATAAATGAATTAGAAATCCTAATGCATAGAATTAAAGGCAATGCAATATACATAGGTGATATTAACATTAATTTATTAGATAACAGTTTACAAACGCAAAATTATAATAATTTATTAAGCAATCATGGTTTTGTGTCAGCAATGAATATGCCCACTAGAATTACCACAGTTTCCAAAACGTGCATTGATCATATTTTTATTAGATATAAAGATTTAAGTTCCTTTAAAAGTGCAAGATTTGATATAGGACTTACTGATCACTGTTTATTAGGATTAACCTTTATAGCAAGTAAACTTTCAATTAACAATAAAATGATAAAAGATCCTATTGTCAAAATAAAGATAGACTTCAACCGATTGCAAACTAATTTAGAAAATATTCAATGGAACGAAATTTTATCAGAATATGATATCAACTCTTGTTATAATAAGTTCATAAGTAAGCTAACTTGTATTTTAGAGAACAGTTGCATAAAAAGTTATATTAATGATAAATTAATCAAATATAAAGCAAGAAATCCATGGATTACAAATAGTATACTTAATAAATTAAACAGAAGAAGAAAGTTGTTTAAGATCTACAAACGCAGACCTTATGACACCTGCTTCATTAATTATTGGAACAAATTTTGCAATAATTTGAGACTTGAAATAGATTTAGTAAAAAATGAATATTATAGAAATCTGTTTAACACGTTAAATGGCGATTCTGCCCAACAGTGGAAGATAATAAATAGTTTGACTGGGTCGTCCAAAGCCAATACTGTAGATAAGATAACGCTTGACAACGACGTCATTGTTACCGATCCAACTGTTCTAGCTGATATGATAAACGAACACCTGATTACCGTACAGTCTGGAACTAACACTAACGTCATCAGTCATAACATACAATTAGAAATGCCTAGAATGTTGCACTCATTTTTTATGCTACCAACAACACATTTTGAAATACTAGAAATAATTAAAACCTTAAAGAATAAAAAATCAACAGGTCATGATAATTTAAGTACAGATCTCATAAAAAATATTGCTAAATATATTGCTCCTGCACTAACTCATATTGTAAATTTAAGTTTTAGTGTAGGCATATTTCCAGACAAGCTGAAACAAAGTGTTGTAGTACCGATTTTTAAAAAACATAACTCTTCGCATATTAGTAATATAAGACCCATTAGTCTTCTCTGTGTCTTCTCCAAGATTGTGGAGAAACTAGTTAATAACAGACTTTTAAAATATCTGAACAATTGTTCCTTTTTTAGTAAAAATCAATATGGTTTCACTAAGGGTAAATCAACAGAAGACGTCCTGTTGAATGTATCATCTCAAATATATAATAGTTTTAATCATAATAAAAAAGCCACAGGACTGTTTATAGATTTCAAAAATGCTTTCGATTTAGTAAACCACAATATTCTACTCTCGAAGATGGAGGCTATAGGAATAAGAGGAGTATCTTTAAAATGGTTTGAAAGTTTTCTCTCTGGTAGAGAACAACAAGTCAGGGTGGGAGATTGTTTGAGCTCATACCGAAGTGTGAAAGCAGGTGTTCCACAGGGCTCAGTCCTATCTGCAACCCTATTCCTAATTTTCATAAATGACCTACTAAATAAACGGTTTCATGGACACATCAGTGCTTTTGCTGATGATGTAGCATTTTTTTATTCTCATAATTCCATAGATACAATTGAAGAATTTATTCACGAAGACTTGAACCTCCTTAGAAAATGGAGCATGCATAACCAGATGATAGTTAACGTGAGTAAAACCAAATACATAAATTTTTATTTTAAATCTTTTTATTTCCGTAATCAACTTGTTTATCATAGTAATCAATGTCCTGAAATTCACTGCAACTGTCAAATTATTGAAAAGGTAGATAAGTTTAAGTACCTGGGAGTAATCTTTGACGAAAGAATGTCATGGGAAAAGCAAATTTCAAATTTACACAATAAAATTAAGTTTAGCATCAGAAAATTTTATTTTCTGAAAAACCTTTGTGACCCTTCTTTGTTACGTATTTTATATTTTGCATTGATTCATTCTCAACTACAATATGGAATAGCATGCTGGGGAGCAACTTCAAAAAAATATATAGAAAAATTAAGAATCTCACAGAATCATTATATTCGAATTATTTCAAAAAAGAAAGTTAGAGAGAGTTCCTTCCCTTTATTTCAGCAATTAAACATATTACCAGTACAACATCTCTATTGCTTTAAAGTATTACGAATTTTTTATCTAAGAAGTGGAAATATAGGATCTTTTAATTTATCACATTATATGAGAAGTAATAATCAGAGAATTTTCCAGACACCAAAAGTTAATAAGGAAATTTTTAGACATACATTTGAATATGCAGGCCCTAAACTTTTTAACAGACTTCCAGACAACATAAAACAATGTAATAAATTTACCTCTTTCTGCAAGCATCTAAAACCATGGCTATTATCATTTCCAGAAATATATTTTTTATTAGATGTTTTGGTTTGATTTTGTTGTTTTTTTATGTAACTGTTCATTATAGTTAAAAGGAATTTTGGAGATTTGATGTATGATGTACCGGTATTGATTTGATTTGTATGGAGATTTGAGTTTGATTACTTGTCATTCTGTATTATTGTAATTCGTAGAACTTAAGTCATTGCTTATTAAAATGTATGTAATCTTTTTTTTGTACATTTTCAAATTTTTTTCTTGACAGACGCTACGGAGGATGGCAGTTAAATGTATAGTAAGGACTAGACTCAAAATTTTGTGTAATGTATTATCTAGTTAGTTTTCCTTTTTGTAACGCTGGCCACACTACTGGATACGTGGTCAGTGACATTTCCCGTAAATTTTAAGAAAATGTATGATAATAATTTTTGTTGGGAAATAAATCATTATTATTATTATTTCATTATTTCATTCTTTGAGTTTCAATCTTGCGATCTTTAAGTTTCTTTCTTGCGATCTTTTAGTTTCTTTCTTGCGATCTTTGGGTTTCATTCTTGCGATCTTTGAGTTTCAATCTTGCGATCTTTGAGTTTGAATCTTGCGATCTTTAAGTTTCAATAATGCGATCTTTGAGTTTCAATCTTGCGATCTTTGAGTTTAATTCTTGCAATCTTTGAGTTTCAATCTTGCGATCTTTTAGTTTCAATCTTGCCATTTTTGATTATTAATCTTGCGAATTGAGTTTAAATCTTGCCATCTTTGAGTTTTATTTTTGCGATCTTTGAGCTTCAATCTTGCGATCTTTGAATTTCAATCTTGCCATCTATGAGTTTAAATCTTGCGATCTTTGAGTTTCAATCATGCGATCTTTGAGTTTCAATCTTGCGATATTATAGTTTTAAACTTGCTATCTTTGAATTTCAATTATGCGATCTTGGAGTTTCAATCTTGCGATCTTTGAGTTTCAATGTTGCGATCTTTGAGTTCAATCTTGCGATCTTTGAGTTTCAATCTTGCGATCTTTGAGTTTCAATCTTGCGATCTTTGAGTTTCAATCTTGCGATCATTGAGTTTCAATCTTGCGATCTTTGAGTTTCAATCTTGCGATCCTTGAGTTTCAATCGTTCGATTTTTGAGTTTCAATCTTGCGATCTTTGAGTTTCAATCATTCGATATTTGAGTTTTAATCTTGCGATCTTTGAGTTTCAACCTTGCGATCTTTGAGTTTCAATCTTGTGATCTTTGAGTTTCAATCTTGCGATCTTTGAGTTTCAATCTTGCGATCTTTGAGTTTCAATCTTGCGATCTTTGAGTTTCAATCTTGCTATCTTAAAGTTTAAATCTTGCGATCTTTGAGTTTAAATCTTGCTATCTTTGAGTTTTATTCTTGCGATCTTTGAGTTTCAATCTTGCGATCTTTGAGTTTTAATATTGCGATCTTTGAGTTTTAATCTTGCGATCCTTGAGTTTCAATCGTTCGATCTTTGAGTTTTAATCTTGCGATCTTGAAGTTTCAATCTTGCGATCCTTGAGTTTCAATCGTTCGATTTTTGAGTTTCAATCTTGCGATCTTTGAGTTTCAATCTTGCAATCTTTGAGATTCAATCTTGCTATCTTTGAGTTTGAATCATGCAATCTTAGAGTTTCAATCTTGCCATTTTTGAGTTTCAATCTTGCAATCTTTGAGTTTCAATTTTGCGATCTTTGAGTTGCAATATTGCGATCTTTGAGTTTCAATCTTGCGATCTTTGAGTTTCAATCTTGCGATCTTTGAGTTTCAATCTTGCGATTTTTGAGTTTCAATCTTGCAATCTTTGAGTTTCAATCGTTTTATCTTTGAGTTTTAATCTTGCGATCTTTGAGTTTCAATCTTGCGATCTTTGAATTTCAATCTTGTGATCTTTGAGTTTTAATCTTGCCATCTTTGAGTTTCAATTTTGCGATCTTTGAGTTTTAAACTTGCGATATTTGTGGTTCAATCTTACTATCTTTGAGTTTCAATCTTGCGATCTTTAAGTTTCAATCTTGCGATCTTTGAGTTTCAATCTTGCAATCTATAAATTTCAATCTTGCGATCTTTGAGTTTTAATCTTGCGATATATGAGTTTTAATCTTGTGATCTTTTGGTTTTAATCTTGCGATCTTTGAGTTTCAATCTTGCGATCTTTGAGTTTCAATCCTGCATTCTTTGAGTTTCAATCTTGCGATCTTTATGTTTCTTTCTTGCGATCTTTTAGTTTCTTTCTTGCGATCTTTGGGTTTCATTCTTGCGATCTTTGAGTTTCAATCTTGCGATCTTTGAGTTTCAATCTTGTGATCTTTGAGTTTCAATCTTGCGATCTTTGAGTTTCAATCTTGCGATCTTTGAGTTTCAATCTTGTGATCTTAGAGTTTCAATCTTGCTATCTTAAAGTTTCAATCTTGCGATCTTTGAGTTTAAATTTTGCTATCTTTGAGTTTTATTCTTGCGATCTTTGAGTTTCAATCTTGCGATCTTTGAGTTTTAATCTTGCGATCTTTGAGTTTCAATCTTGCGATCCTTGAGTTTCAATCGTTCGATCTTTGAGTTTTAATCTTGCGATCCTTGAGTTTCAATCGTTCGATCTTTGAGTTTTAATCTTGCCATCTTGAAGTTTCAATCGTTCGATCTTTGAGTTTTAATCTTGCGATCTTTGAGTTTCAATCTTGCAATCTTTAAGTTTCAATCTTGCAATCTTTGAGATTCATTCTTGCTATCTTTGAGTTTGAATCTTGCAATCTTTGAGTTTCAATCTTGCCATTTTTGAGTTTCAATCTTGCAATCTTTGAGTTTCAATTTTGCGATCTTTGAGTTGCAATCTTGCGATCTTTGAGTTTCAATCTTGCGATCTTTGAGTTTCAATCTTGCGATCTTTGAGTTTCAATCTTGCGATTTTTGAGTTTCAATCTTGCAATCTTTGAGTTTCAATCGTTCTATCTTTGAGTTTTAATCTTGCGATCTTTGAGTTTTAATCTTGCAATCTTTAAGTTTCAATCTTGCAATCTTTGAGATTCAATCTTGCTATCTTTGAGTTTGAATCTTGCAATCTTTGAGTTTCAATCTTGCCATTTTTGAGTTTTAATCTTGCGATCTTTGAGTTTCAATTTTGCGATCTTTGAGTTTCAATCTTGCGATCTTTGAGTTTCAATCTTGCGATCTTTGAGTTTTAATCGGTCAATCTTTGAGTTTTAATCTTGCGATCTTTGAATTTCAATCTTTTGATCTTTGAGTTTCAATCTTGCCATCTTTGAGTTTCAATTTTGCGATCTTAGAGTTTTAAACTTGCGATATTTGTGGTTCAATCTTACTATCTTTGAGTTTCAATCTTGCGATCTTTAAGTTTCAATCTTGCGATCTTTGAGTTTCAATCTTGCAATCTCTAAATTTCAATCTTGCGATCTTTGAGTTTTAATCTTGCGATATTTGAGTTTTAATCTTGTGATCTTTTGGTTTCAATCTTGCGATATTTGAGTTTCAATCTTGCGATCTTTGAGATTCAATCTTGCTATCTTTGAGTTTGAATCTTGCAATCTTTGAGTTTCAATCTTGCCATTTTTGAGTTTCAATCTTGCGATCTTTGAGTTTCAATTTTGCGATCTTTGAGTTTCAATCTTGCAATCTTTGAGTTACAATCTTGCGATCTTTTAGTTTTAATCGTTCGATCTTTGAGTTTCAATCTTGCGATCTTTGAGTTTCAATCATTCGATCTTTGAGTTTTAATCTTGCGATCTTTGAGTTTCAATCTTGCGATCTTTGAGTTTCAATCTTGTGATCTTTGTGTTTCAATCTTGCGATCTTTGAGTTTCAATCTTGCGATCTTTGAGTTTCAATCTTGCGATCTTTGAGTTTCAATCTTGCTATCTTAAAGTTTCAATCTTGCGATCTTTAAATTTAAATCTTGCTATCTTTGAGTTTTATTCTTGCGATCTTTGAGTTTCAATCTTGCGATCTTTGAGTTTTAATCTTGCGATCTTTGAGTTTCAATCTTGCGATCCTTGAGTTTCAATCGTTCGATCTTTGAGTTTTAATCTTGCGATCTTTAAGTTTCAATCGTTTGATCTTTGAGTTTTATTCTTACGATCTTTGAGTTTCAATCTTGCAATCTTTAAGTTTCAATCTTGCAATCTTTGAGATTCAATCTTGCTATCTTTGAGTTTGAATCTTGCAATCTTTGAGTTTCAATCTTGCCATTTTTGAGTTTCAATCTTGCAATCTTTGAGTTTCAATTTTGCGATCTTTGAGTTGCAATCTTGCGATCTTTGAGTTTCAATCTTGCGATCTTTGAGTTTCAATCTTGCGATCTTTGAGTTTCAATCTTGCGATTTTTGAGTTTCAATCTTGCGATCTTTGAGTTTCAATCGTTCTATCTTTGAGTTTCAATCTTGCGATCCTTGAGTTTCAATCGTTCGATTTTTGAGTTTCAATCTTGCGATCTTTGAGTTTCAATCATTCGATATTTGAGTTTTAATCTTGCGATCTTTGAGTTTCAACCTTGCGATCTTTGAGTTTCAATCTTGTGATCTTTGAGTTTCAATCTTGCGATCTTTGAGTTTCAATCTTGCGATCTTTGAGTTTCAATCTTGCGATCTTTGAGTTTCAATCTTGCTATCTTAAAGTTTAAATCTTGCGATCTTTGAGTTTAAATCTTGCTATCTTTGAGTTTTATTCTTGCGATCTTTGAGTTTCAATCTTGCGATCTTTGAGTTTTAATATTGCGATCTTTGAGTTTTAATCTTGCGATCCTTGAGTTTCAATCGTTTGATCTTTGAGTTTTAATCTTGCGATCTTGAAGTTTCAATCTTGCGATCCTTGAGTTTCAATCGTTCGATTTTTGAGTTTCAATCTTGCGATCTTTGAGTTTCAATCTTGCAATCTTTGAGATTCAATCTTGCTATCTTTGAGTTTGAATCATGCAATCTTAGAGTTTCAATCTTGCCATTTTTGAGTTTCAATCTTGCAATCTTTGAGTTTCAATTTTGCGATCTTTGAGTTGCAATATTGCGATCTTTGAGTTTCAATCTTGCGATCTTTGAGTTTCAATCTTGCGATCTTTGAGTTTCAATCTTGCGATTTTTGAGTTTCAATCTTGCAATCTTTGAGTTTCAATCGTTTTATCTTTGAGTTTTAATCTTGCGATCTTTGAGTTTCAATCTTGCGATCTTTGAATTTCAATCTTGTGATCTTTGAGTTTTAATCTTGCCATCTTTGAGTTTCAATTTTGCGATCTTTGAGTTTTAAACTTGCGATATTTGTGGTTCAATCTTACTATCTTTGAGTTTCAATCTTGCGATCTTTAAGTTTCAATCTTGCGATCTTTGAGTTTCAATCTTGCAATCTCTAAATTTCAATCTTGCGATCTTTGAGTTTTAATCTTGCGATATATGAGTTTTAATCTTGTGATCTTTTGGTTTCAATCTTGCGATCTTTGAGTTTCAATCTTGCGATCTTTGAGTTTCAATCCTGCATTCTTTGAGTTTCAATCTTGCGATCTTTAAGTTTCTTTCTTGCGATCTTTTAGTTTCTTTCTTGCGATCTTTGGGTTTCATTCTTGCGATCTTTGAGTTTCAATCTTGCGATCTTTGAGTTTGAATCTTGCGATCTTTAAGTTTCAATCATGCGATCTTTGAGTTTCAATCTTGCGATCTTTGAGTTTAATTCTTGCGATCTTTGAGTTTCAATCTTGCGATCTTTTGGTTTCAATCTTGCCAATTTTGATTATTATTCTTGCGAATTGAGTTTAAATCTTGCCATCTTTGAGTTTTATTCTTGCGATCTTTGAGCTTCAATCTTGCGATCTTTGAATTTCAATCTTGCCATCTATGAGTTTAAATCTTGCACTCTTTGAGTTTCAATCATGCGATCTTGGAGTTTCAATCTTGCGATCTTTGAGTTTCAATCTTGCGATCTTTGAGTTCAATCTTGCGATCTTTGAGTTTCAATCTTGCGATCTTTGAGTTTCAATCTTGCGATCTTTGAGTTTCAATCTTGCGATCATTGAGTTTCAATCTTGCGATCTTTGAGTTTCAATCTTGCGATCCTTGAGTTTCAATCGTTCGATTTTTGAGTTTTAATCTTGCGATCTTTGAGTTTCAATCATTCGATCTTTGAGTTTTAATCTTGCGATCTTTAAGTTTCAATCTTGCGATCTTTGAGTTTCAATCTTGTGATCTTTGAGTTTCAATCTTGCGATCTTTGAGTTTCAATCTTGCGATCTTTGAGTTTCAATCTTGCGATCTTAGAGTTTCAATCTTGCTATCTTAAAGTTTCAATCTTGCGATCTTTGAGTTTAAATTTTGCTATCTTTGAGTTTTATTCTTGCGATCTTTGAGTTTCAATCTTGCGATCTTTGAGTTTTAATCTTGCGATCTTTGAGTTTCAATCTTGCGATCCTTGAGTTTCAATCGTTCGATCTTTGAGTTTTAATCTTGCGATCCTTGAGTTTCAATCGTTCGATCTTTGAGTTTTAATCTTGCCATCTTGAAGTTTCAATCGTTCGATCTTTGAGTTTTAATCTTGCGATCTTTGAGTTTCAATCTTGCAATCTTTAAGTTTCAATCTTGCAATCTTTGAGATTCATTCTTGCTATCTTTGAGTTTGAATCTTGCAATCTTTGAGTTTCAATCTTGCCATTTTTGAGTTTCAATCTTGCAATCTTTGAGTTTCAATTTTGCGATCTTTGAGTTGCAATCTTGCGATCTTTGAGTTTCAATCTTGCGATCTTTGAGTTTCAATCTTGCGATCTTTGAGTTTCAATCTTGCGATTTTTGAGTTTCAATCTTGCAATCTTTGAGTTTCAATCGTTCTATCTTTAAGTTTTAATCTTGCGATCTTTGAGTTTCAATCTTGCAATCTTTGAGATTCAATCTTGCTATCTTTGAGTTTGAATCTTGCAATCTTTGAGTTTCAATCTTGCCATTTTTGAGTTTTAATCTTGCGATCTTTGAGTTTCAATTTTGCGATCTTTGAGTTTCAATCTTGCGATCTTTGAGTTTCAATCTTGCGATCGTTGAGTTTTAATCGGTCAATCTTTGAGTTTTAATCTTGCGATCTTTGAATTTCAATCTTTTGATCTTTGAGTTTCAATCTTGCCATCTTTGAGTTTCAATCTTGCGATCTTAGAGTTTTAAACTTGCGATATTTGAGGTTCAATCTTACTATCTTTGAGTTTCAATCTTGCGATCTTTAAGTTTCAATCTTGCGATCTTTGAGTTTCAATCTTGCGATCTTTGAGTTTCAATCTTGCGATCTTTGAGTTTTAATCTTGCGATCTTTGAGTTTCAATCTTGCGATCTTTGAGTTTCAATCTTGCGATCTTTGAGTTTCAATCTTGCGATCTTTGAGTTTTCAATCTTGCGATCTTTGAGTTTCAATCTTGCGATCTTTGAGTTTCAATCTTGCGATCTTGAGTTTCAATCGTTCGATCTTTGAGTTTTAATCTTGCGATCTTTGAGTTTCAATCTTGCGATCTTTGAGTTTTAATCTTGCGATCTTTGAGTTTCAATCTTGCAATCTTTAAGTTTCAATCTTGCGATCTTTGAGATTCAATCTTGCTATCTTTGAGTTTGAATCTTGCAATCTTTGAGTTTCAATCTTGCCATTTTTGAGTTTCAATCTTGCGAACTTTGAGTTTCAATTTTGCGATCTTTGAGTTTCAATCTTGCGATCTTTGAATCACAATCTTGCGATCTTTCAGTTTTAATCGTTCGATCTTTGAGTTTCAATCTTGCGATCTTTGAGTTTCAATCATTCGATCTTTGAGTTTTAATCTTGCGATCTTTGAGTTTCAATCTTGCGATCTTTTAGTTTCAATCTTGTGATCTTTGAGTTTCAATCTTGCGATCTTTGAGTTTCAATCTTGCGATCTTTGAGTTTCAATCTTGCGATCTTTGAGTTTCAATCTTGCTATCTTTGAGTTTAAATCTTGCGATCTTTGAGTTTCAATCTTGCGATCTTTGAGTTTCAATCTTGCGATCTTTGAGTTTCAATCTTGCGATTTTTGAGTTTCAATCTTGCAATCTTTGAGTTTCAATCGTTCTATCTTTGAGTTTTAATCTTGCGATCTTTGAGTTTTAATCTTGCAATCTTTAAGTTTCAATCTTGCAATCTTTGAGATTCAATCTTGCTATCTTTGAGTTTGAATCTTGCAATCTTTGAGTTTCAATCTTGCCATTTTTGAGTTTTAATCTTGCGATCTTTGAGTTTCAATTTTGCGATCTTTGAGTTTCAATCTTGCGATCTTTGAGTTTCAATCTTGCGATCTTTGAGTTTTAATCGGTCAATCTTTGAGTTTTAATCTTGCGATCTTTGAATTTCAATCTTTTGATCTTTGAGTTTCAATCTTGCCATCTTTGAGTTTCAATTTTGCGATCTTAGAGTTTTAAACTTGCGATATTTGTGGTTCAATCTTACTATCTTTGAGTTTCAATCTTGCGATCTTTAAGTTTCAATCTTGCGATCTTTGAGTTTCAATCTTGCAATCTCTAAATTTCAATCTTGCGATCTTTGAGTTTTAATCTTGCGATATTTGAGTTTTAATCTTGTGATCTTTTAGTTTCAATCTTGCGATATTTGAGTTTCAATCTTGCGATCTTTGAGATTCAATCTTGCTATCTTTGAGTTTGAATCTTGCAATCTTTGAGTTTCAATCTTGCCATTTTTGAGTTTCAATCTTGCGATCTTTGAGTTTCAATTTTGCGATCTTTGAGTTTCAATCTTGCAATCTTTGAGTTACAATCTTGCGATCTTTTAGTTTTAATCGTTCGATCTTTGAGTTTCAATCTTGCGATCTTTGAGTTTCAATCATTCGATCTTTGAGTTTTAATCTTGCGATCTTTGAGTTTCAATCTTGCGATCTTTGAGTTTCAATCTTGTGATCTTTGTGTTTCAATCTTGCGATCTTTGAGTTTCAATCTTGCGATCTTTGAGTTTCAATCTTGCGATCTTTGAGTTTCAATCTTGCTATCTTAAAGTTTCAATCTTGCGATCTTTAAATTTAAATCTTGCTATCTTTGAGTTTTATTCTTGCGATCTTTGAGTTTCAATCTTGCGATCTTTGAGTTTTAATCTTGCGATCTTTGAGTTTCAATCTTGCGATCCTTGAGTTTCAATCGTTCGATCTTTGAGTTTTAATCTTGCGATCTTTAAGTTTCAATCGTTTGATCTTTGAGTTTTATTCTTACGATCTTTGAGTTTCAATCTTGCAATCTTTAAGTTTCAATCTTGCAATCTTTGAGATTCAATCTTGCTATCTTTGAGTTTGAATCTTGCAATCTTTGAGTTTCAATCTTGCCATTTTTGAGTTTCAATCTTGCAATCTTTGAGTTTCAATTTTGCGATCTTTGAGTTGCAATCTTGCGATCTTTGAGTTTCAATCTTGCGATCTTTGAGTTTCAATCTTGCGATCTTTGAGTTTCAATCTTGCGATTTTTGAGTTTCAATCTTGCGATCTTTGAGTTTCAATCGTTCTATCTTTGAGTTTCAATCTTGCGATCCTTGAGTTTCAATCGTTCGATTTTTGAGTTTCAATCTTGCGATCTTTGAGTTTCAATCATTCGATATTTGAGTTTTAATCTTGCGATCTTTGAGTTTCAACCTTGCGATCTTTGAGTTTCAATCTTGTGATCTTTGAGTTTCAATCTTGCGATCTTTGAGTTTCAATCTTGCGATCTTTGAGTTTCAATCTTGCGATCTTTGAGTTTCAATCTTGCTATCTTAAAGTTTAAATCTTGCGATCTTTGAGTTTAAATCTTGCTATCTTTGAGTTTTATTCTTGCGATCTTTGAGTTTCAATCTTGCGATCTTTGAGTTTTAATATTGCGATCTTTGAGTTTTAATCTTGCGATCCTTGAGTTTCAATCGTTTGATCTTTGAGTTTTAATCTTGCGATCTTGAAGTTTCAATCTTGCGATCCTTGAGTTTCAATCGTTCGATTTTTGAGTTTCAATCTTGCGATCTTTGAGTTTCAATCTTGCAATCTTTGAGATTCAATCTTGCTATCTTTGAGTTTGAATCATGCAATCTTAGAGTTTCAATCTTGCCATTTTTGAGTTTCAATCTTGCAATCTTTGAGTTTCAATTTTGCGATCTTTGAGTTGCAATATTGCGATCTTTGAGTTTCAATCTTGCGATCTTTGAGTTTCAATCTTGCGATCTTTGAGTTTCAATCTTGCGATTTTTGAGTTTCAATCTTGCAATCTTTGAGTTTCAATCGTTTTATCTTTGAGTTTTAATCTTGCGATCTTTGAGTTTCAATCTTGCGATCTTTGAATTTCAATCTTGTGATCTTTGAGTTTTAATCTTGCCATCTTTGAGTTTCAATTTTGCGATCTTTGAGTTTTAAACTTGCGATATTTGTGGTTCAATCTTACTATCTTTGAGTTTCAATCTTGCGATCTTTAAGTTTCAATCTTGCGATCTTTGAGTTTCAATCTTGCAATCTCTAAATTTCAATCTTGCGATCTTTGAGTTTTAATCTTGCGATATATGAGTTTTAATCTTGTGATCTTTTGGTTTCAATCTTGCGATCTTTGAGTTTCAATCTTGCGATCTTTGAGTTTCAATCCTGCATTCTTTGAGTTTCAATCTTGCGATCTTTAAGTTTCTTTCTTGCGATCTTTTAGTTTCTTTCTTGCGATCTTTGGGTTTCATTCTTGCGATCTTTGAGTTTCAATCTTGCGATCTTTGAGTTTGAATCTTGCGATCTTTAAGTTTCAATCATGCGATCTTTGAGTTTCAATCTTGCGATCTTTGAGTTTAATTCTTGCGATCTTTGAGTTTCAATCTTGCGATCTTTTGGTTTCAATCTTGCCAATTTTGATTATTAATCTTGCGAATTGAGTTTAAATCTTGCCATCTTTGAGTTTTATTCTTGCGATCTTTGAGCTTCAATCTTGCGATCTTTGAATTTCAATCTTGCCATCTATGAGTTTAAATCTTGCACTCTTTGAGTTTCAATCATGCGATCTTTGAGTTTCAATCTTGCGATCTTTGAGTTTCAATCTTGCGATCTTTGAGTTCAATCTTGCGATCTTTGAGTTTCAATCTTGCGATCTTTGAGTTTCAATCTTGCGATCTTTGAGTTTCAATCTTGCGATCATTGAGTTTCAATCTTGCGATCTTTGAGTTTCAATCTTGCGATCCTTGAGTTTCAATCGTTCGATTTTTGAGTTTCAATCTTGCGATCTTTGAGTTTCAATCATTCGATCTTTGAGTTTTAATCTTGCGATCTTTAAGTTTCAATCTTGCGATCTTTGAGTTTCAATCTTGTGATCTTTGAGTTTCAATCTTGCGATCTTTGAGTTTCAATCTTGCGATCTTTGAGTTTCAATCTTGCGATCTTAGAGTTTCAATCTTGCTATCTTAAAGTTTCAATCTTGCGATCTTTGAGTTTAAATTTTGCTATCTTTGAGTTTTATTCTTGCGATCTTTGAGTTTCAATCTTGCGATCTTTGAGTTTTAATCTTGCGATCTTTGAGTTTCAATCTTGCGATCCTTGAGTTTCAATCGTTCGATCTTTGAGTTTTAATCTTGCGATCCTTGAGTTTCAATCGTTCGATCTTTGAGTTTTAATCTTGCCATCTTGAAGTTTCAATCGTTCGATCTTTGAGTTTTAATCTTGCGATCTTTGAGTTTCAATCTTGCAATCTTTAAGTTTCAATCTTGCAATCTTTGAGATTCATTCTTGCTATCTTTGAGTTTGAATCTTGCAATCTTTGAGTTTCAATCTTGCCATTTTTGAGTTTCAATCTTGCAATCTTTGAGTTTCAATTTTGCGATCTTTGAGTTGCAATCTTGCGATCTTTGAGTTTCAATCTTGCGATCTTTGAGTTTCAATCTTGCGATCTTTGAGTTTCAATCTTGCGATTTTTGAGTTTCAATCTTGCAATCTTTGAGTTTCAATCGTTCTATCTTTGAGTTTTAATCTTGCGATCTTTGAGTTTCAATCTTGCAATCTTTGAGATTCAATCTTGCTATCTTTGAGTTTGAATCTTGCAATCTTTGAGTTTCAATCTTGCCATTTTTGAGTTTTAATCTTGCGATCTTTGAGTTTCAATTTTGCGATCTTTGAGTTTCAATCTTGCGATCTTTGAGTTTCAATCTTGCGATCGTTGAGTTTTAATCGGTCAATCTTTGAGTTTTAATCTTGCGATCTTTGAATTTCAA
Organism: Stictocephala bisonia; assembly: GCA_035578905.1. NCBI lineage: Eukaryota > Metazoa > Arthropoda > Insecta > Hemiptera > Membracidae > Stictocephala > Stictocephala bisonia. The sequence goes on from JAQJVL010002117.1 coordinate 80,708, forward strand.
TCTTTTGATCTTTGAGTTTCAATCTTGCCATCTTTGAGTTTCAATTTTGCGATCTTAGAGTTTTAAACTTGCGATATTTGTGGTTCAATCTTACTATCTTTGAGTTTCAATCTTGCGATCTTTAAGTTTCAATCTTGCGATCTTTGAGTTTCAATCTTGCGATTTTTGAGTTTCAATCATTCGATCTTTGAGTTTTAATCTTGCGATCTTTGAGTTTCAATCTTGCAATCTTTGAGTTTTAATCTTGTGATCTTTGAGTTTCAATCTTGCGATCTTTGAGTTTTAATCTTGCGATCTTTGAGTTTTAATCTTGCGATCTTTGAGTTTCAATCTTGCGATCCTTGAGTTTCAATCGTTCGATCTTTGAGTTTTAATCTTGCGATCTTTAAGTTTCAATCGTTCGATCTTTGAGTTTTAATCTTGCGATCTTTGAGTTTCAATCTTGCAATCTTTAAGTTTCAATCTTGCAATCTTTGAGATTCAATCTTGCTATCTTTGAGTTTGAATCTTGCAATCTTTGAGTTTCAATCTTGCCATTTTTGAGTTTCAATCTTGCGAACTTTGAGTTTCAATTTTGCGATCTTTGAGTTTCAATCTTGCGATCTTTGAGTTACAATCTTGCGATCTTTCAGTTTTAATCGTTCGATCTTTGAGTTTCAATCTTGCGATCTTTGAGTTTCAATCATTCGATCTTTGAGTTTTAATCTTGCGATCTTTGAGTTTCAATCTTGCGATCTTTTAGTTTCAATCTTGTGATCTTTGAGTTTCAATCTTGCGATCTTTGAGTTTCAATCTTGCGATCTTTGAGTTTCAATCTTGCGATCTTTGAGTTTCAATCTTGCTATCTTTGAGTTTAAATCTTGCGATCTTTGAGTTTTATTCTTGCGATCTTTGATTTTCAATCGTGCGATCTTTGAGTTTTAATCTTGCGATCTTTGAGTTTCAATCTTGCGATCCTTGAGTTTCAATCGTTCGATCTTTGAGTTTTAATCTTGCGATCTTTAAGTTTCAATCGTTCGATCTTTGAGTTTTAATCTTGCGATCTTTGAGTTTCAATCTTGCAATCTTTAAGTTTCAATCTTGCAATCTTTGAGATTCAATCTTGCTATCTTTGAGTTTGAATCTTGCAATCTTTGAGTTTCAATCTTGCCATTTTTGAGTTTCAATCTTGCAATCTTTGAGTTTCAATTTTGCGATCTTTGAGTTGCAATCTTGCGATCTTTGAGTTTCAATCTTGCGATCTTTGAGTTTCAATCTTGCGATCTTTGAGTTTCAATCTTGCGATTTTTGAATTTCAATCTTGCGATCTTTGAGTTTCAATCGTTCTATCTTTGAGTTTTAATCTTGCGATCTTTGAGTTTCAATCTTGCAATCTTTAAGTTTCAATCTTGCAATCTTTGAGATTCAATCTTGCTATCTTTGAGTTTGAATCTTGCAATCTTTGAGTTTCAATCTTGCCATTTTTGAGTTTTAATCTTGCGATCTTTGAGTTTCAATCTTGCCATCTTTGAGTTTTAATTTTGCGATCTTTGAGTTCTAAACTTGCGATCTTTGTGGTTCAATCTTGCTATCTTTGAGTTTCAATCTTGCAATCTTTGAATTTCAATCTTGCGATCTTTGAGTTTCAATCTTGCTATCTCTAAATTTCAATCTTGCGATCTTTGAGTTTTAATCTTGCGATATATGAGTTTTAATCTTGTGATCTTTTGGTTTCAATCTTGCGATCTTTGAGTTTCAATCTTGCGATCTTTGAGTTTCAATCCTGCATTCTTTGAGTTTCAATCTTGCGATCTTTAAGATTCTTTCTTGCGATCTTTTAGTTTCTTTCTTGCGATCTTTGGGTTTCATTCTTGCGATCTTTAAGTTTCAATCTTGCGATCTTTGAGTTTGAATCTTGCGATCTTTAAGTTTCAATCATGCGATCTTTGAGTTTCAATCTTGCGATCTATGAGTTTAATTCTTGCAATCTTTGAGTTTCAATCTTGCGATCTTTTAGTTTCAATCTTGCCATTTTTGATTTTTAATCTTGCGAATTGAGTTTAAATCTTGCCATCTTTGAGTTTTATTCTTGCGATCTTTGAGCTTCAATCTTGCGATCTTTGAATTTCAATCTTGCCATCTATGAGTTTAAATCTTGCTATCTTTGAGTTTCAATCATGCGATCTTTGAGTTTCAATCTTGCGATATTATAGTTTCAAAATTGCTATCTTTGAATTTCAATCATGCGATCTTGGAGTTTCAATCTTGCGATCTTTGAGTTTCAATCTTGCGATCTTTGAGTTCAATCTTGCGATCTTTGAGTTTCAATCTTGCGATCTTTGAGTTTTAATCTTGCGATCTTTGAGTTTCAATCTTGCGATCATTGAGTTTCAATCTTACGATCTTTGAGTTTCAATCTTGCGATCCTTGAGTTTCAATCGTTCGATTTTTGAGTTTCAATCTTGCGATCTTTGAGTTTCAATCATTCGATCTTTGAGTTTTAATCTTGCGATCTTTGAGTTTCAATCTTGCGATCTTTGAGTTTTAATCTTGTGATCTTTGAGTTTCAATCTTGCGATCTTTGAGTTTTAATCTTGCGATCTTTGAGTTTTAATCTTGCGATCTTTGAGTTTCAATCTTGCGATCCTTGAGTTTCAATCGTTCGATCTTTGAGTTTTAATCTTGCGATCTTTAAGTTTCAATCGTTCTATCTTTGAGTTTTAATCTTGCGATCTTTGAGTTTCAATCTTGCAATCTTTAAGTTTCAATCTTGCAATCTTTGAGATTCAATCTTGCTATCTTTGAGTTTGAATCTTGCAATCTTTGAGTTTCAATCTTGCCATTTTTGAGTTTCAATCTTGCGAACTTTGAGTTTCAATTTTGCGATCTTTGAGTTTCAATCTTGCGATCTTTGAGTTACAATCTTGCGATCTTTCAGTTTTAATCGTTCGATCTTTGAGTTTCAATCTTGCGATCTTTGAGTTTCAATCATTCGATCTTTGAGTTTTAATCTTGCGATCTTTGAGTTTCAATCTTGCGATCTTTTAGTTTCAATCTTGTGATCTTTGAGTTTCAATCTTGCGATCTTTGAGTTTCAATCTTGCGATCTTTGAGTTTCAATCTTGCGATCTTTGAGTTTCAATCTTGCTATCTTTGAGTTTAAATCTTGCTATCTTTGAGTTTTATTCTTGCGATCTTTGATTTTCAATCTTGCGATCTTTGAGTTTTAATCTTGCGATCTTTGAGTTTCAATCTTGCGATCCTTGAGTTTCAATCGTTCGATCTTTGAGTTTTAATCTTGCGATCTTTAAGTTTCAATCGTTCGATCTTTGAGTTTTAATCTTGCGATCTTTGAGTTTCAATCTTGCAATCTTTAAGTTTCAATCTTGCAATCTTTGAGATTCAATCTTGCTATCTTTGAGTTTGAATCTTGCAATCTTTGAGTTTCAATCTTGCCATTTTTGAGTTTCAATCTTGCAATCTTTGAGTTTCAATTTTGCGATCTTTGAGTTGCAATCTTGCGATCTTTGAGTTTCAATCTTGCGATCTTTGAGTTTCAATCTTGCGATCTTTGAGTTTCAATCTTGCGATTTTTGAATTTCAATCTTGCGATCTTTGAGTTTCAATCGTTCTATCTTTGAGTTTTAATCTTGCGATCTTTGAGTTTCAATCTTGCAATCTTTAAGTTTCAATCTTGCAATCTTTGAGATTCAATCTTGCTATCTTTGAGTTTGAATCTTGCAATCTTTGAGTTTCAATCTTGCCATTTTTGAGTTTTAATCTTGCGATCTTTGAGTTTCAATTTTGCGATCTTTGAGTTTCAATCTTGCGATCTTTGAGTTTCAATCTTGCGATCTTTGAGTTTCAATCGGTCAATCTTTGAGTTTCAATCTTGCGATCCTTGAGTTTCAATCGTTCGATCTTTGAGTTTTAATCTTGCGATCTTTAAGTTTCAATCGTTCGATCTTTGAGTTTTAATCTTGCGATCTTTGAGTTTCAATCTTGCAATCTTTAAGTTTCAATCTTGCAATCTTTGAGATTCAATCTTGCTATCTTTGAGTTTGAATCTTGCAATCTTTGAGTTTCAATCTTGCCATTTTTGAGTTTTAATCTTGCGATCTTTGAGTTTCAATCTTGCCATCTTTGAGTTTTAATTTTGCGATCTTTGAGTTCTAAACTTGCGATCTTTGTGGTTCAATCTTGCTATCTTTGAGTTTCAATCTTGCAATCTTTGAATTTCAATCTTGCGATCTTTGAGTTTCAATCTTGCTATCTCTAAATTTCAATCTTGCGATCTTTGAGTTTTAATCTTGCGATATATGAGTTTTAATCTTGTGATCTTTTGGTTTCAATCTTGCGATCTTTGAGTTTCAATCTTGCGATCTTTGAGTTTCAATCCTGCATTCTTTGAGTTTCAATCTTGCGATCTTTAAGATTCTTTCTTGCGATCTTTTAGTTTCTTTCTTGCGATCTTTGGGTTTCATTCTTGCGATCTTTAAGTTTCAATCTTGCGATCTTTGAGTTTGAATCTTGCGATCTTTAAGTTTCAATCATGCGATCTTTGAGTTTCAATCTTGCGATCTATGAGTTTAATTCTTGCAATCTTTGAGTTTCAATCTTGCGATCTTTTAGTTTCAATCTTGCCATTTTTGATTTTTAATCTTGCGAATTGAGTTTAAATCTTGCCATCTTTGAGTTTTATTCTTGCGATCTTTGAGCTTCAATCTTGCGATCTTTGAATTTCAATCTTGCCATCTATGAGTTTAAATCTTGCTATCTTTGAGTTTCAATCATGCGATCTTTGAGTTTCAATCTTGCGATATTATAGTTTCAAAATTGCTATCTTTGAATTTCAATCATGCGATCTTGGAGTTTCAATCTTGCGATCTTTGAGTTTCAATCTTGCGATCTTTGAGTTCAATCTTGCGATCTTTGAGTTTCAATCTTGCGATCTTTGAGTTTTAATCTTGCGATCTTTGAGTTTCAATCTTGCGATCATTGAGTTTCAATCTTACGATCTTTGAGTTTCAATCTTGCGATCCTTGAGTTTCAATCGTTCGATTTTTGAGTTTCAATCTTGCGATCTTTGAGTTTCAATCATTCGATCTTTGAGTTTTAATCTTGCGATCTTTGAGTTTCAATCTTGCGATCTTTGAGTTTTAATCTTGTGATCTTTGAGTTTCAATCTTGCGATCTTTGAGTTTTAATCTTGCGATCTTTGAGTTTTAATCTTGCGATCTTTGAGTTTCAATCTTGCGATCCTTGAGTTTCAATCGTTCGATCTTTGAGTTTTAATCTTGCGATCTTTAAGTTTCAATCGTTCGATCTTTGAGTTTTAATCTTGCGATCTTTGAGTTTCAATCTTGCAATCTTTAAGTTTCAATCTTGCAATCTTTGAGATTCAATCTTGCTATCTTTGAGTTTGAATCTTGCAATCTTTGAGTTTCAATCTTGCCATTTTTGAGTTTCAATCTTGCAATCTTTGAGTTTCAATTTTGCGATCTTTGAGTTGCAATCTTGCGATCTTTGAGTTTCAATCTTGCGATCTTTGAAATTCAATCTTGCGATCTTTGAGTTTCAATCTTGCGATCTTTGAGTTTCAATCTTGCGATCTTTGAGTTTCAATCGTTCTATCTTTGAGTTTTAATCTTGCGATCTTTGAGTTTCAATCTTGCAATCTTTAAGTTTCAATCTTGCAATCTTTGAGATTCAATCTTGCTATCTTTGAGTTTAAATCTTGCAATCTTTGAGTTTCAATCTTGCCATTTTTGAGTTTTAATCTTGCGATCTTTGAGTTTCAATTTTGCGATCTTTGAGTTTCAATCTTGCGATCTTTGAGTTTCAATCTTGCGATCTTTGAGTTTCAATCGGTCAATCTTTGAGTTTCAATCTTGCGATCTTTGAATTTCAATCTTGTGATCTTTGAGTTTCAATCTTGCGATTTTTGAGTTTCAATCATGCGATCTTTGAGTTTCAAACTTGCTATCTTTGAGTTTCAATCTTGCTATCTTTGAGTTTTAATCTTGCAATCTTTGATTTTAATTCTTGCACTCTTTGAGTTTCAGTCTTGCGATCTTTGAGTTTCAATCTTGCCATCTTTGAATTTCAATTTTGCGATCTTTGAGTTTTAAACTTGCGATATTTGTGGTTCAATCTTGCTCTCTTTCAGTTTCAATCTTGCGATCTTTAAGTTTCAATCTTGAGATCTTTGAGTTTCAATCTTGCAATCTCTAAATTTCAATCTTGCGATCTTTGAGTTTTAATCTTGCGATATTTGGGATTCAATCTTGCTATCTTTGAGTTTGAATCTTGCAATCTTTGAGTTTCAATCTTGCCATTTTTGAGTTTCAATCTTGCGATCTTTGAGTTTCAATTTTGCGATCTTTGAGTTTCAATCTTGCGATCTTTGAGTTACAATCTTGCGATCTTTCAGTTTTAATCGTTCGATCTTTGAGTTTCAATCTTGCGATCTTTGAATTTCAATCTTGTGATCTTTGAGTTTCAATCTAGCGATTTTTGAGTTTCAATCATGCGATCTTTGAGTTTCAAACTTGCTATCTTTGAGTTTAAATCTTGCTATCTTTGAGTTTAAATCTTGCGATTTTTGAGTTTCAATCCTGCAATCTTTGAGTTTCAATCCTGCATTCTTTGAGTTTCAATCTTGCGATCTTTAAGTTTCTTTCTTGCGATCTTTTAGTTTCTTTCTTGCGATCTTTGGGTTTCATTCTTGCAATCTTTGAGTTTCAATCTTGCGATCTTTGAGTTTGAAACTTGCGATTTTTAAGTTTCAATCATTCGATCTTTGAGTTTCAATCTTGCGATCTTTGAGTTTAATTCTTGCGATCTTTGAGTTTCAATCTTGCGATCTTTGAGTTTCAATCTTGCGATCTTTGAGTTTCAATCTTGCAATCTCTAAATTTCAACCGTGCGTTCTTTGAGTTTTAATCTTGCGATATTTGAGTTTTATTCTTGTGATCTTTTGGTTTCAATCTAACGAACTTTGAGTTTCAATCTTGCGATCTTTGAGATTCAATCTTGCTATCTTTGAGTTTGAATCTTGCAATCTTTGAGTTTCAATCTTGCCATTTTTGAGTTTCAATCTTGCGATCTTTGAGTTTCAATTTTGCGATCTTTGAGTTTCAATCTTGCGATCTTTGAGTTTCAATCTTGCAATCTCTAAATTTCAATCTTGCGATCTTTGAGTTTTAATCTTGCGATATTTGAGTTTTAATCTTGTGATCTTTTGGTTTCAATCTTGCGATCTTTGAGTTTCAATCTTGCGATCTTTGAGTTTCAATCCTGCATTCTTTGAGTTTCAATCTTGCGATCTTTTAGTTTCATTCTTGCGATCTTTGTGTTTCATTCTTGCGATCTTTGAGTTTTAATCTTGCGATCTTTGAGTTTGAATCTTGCGATCTTTGAGTTTCAATCATGCGATCTTTGAGTTTCAATCTTGCAAACTTTTAGTTTCAATCTTGCTATCTTTAAGTTTCAATCTTGCGATCTTTGAGTTTAAATCTTGCTATCTTTGAGTTTTATTCTTGCGATCTTTGAGTTTCAATCTTGCGATCTTTGAGTTTTAATCTTGCGATCTTTGAGTTTCAATCTTGCGATCCTTGAGTTTTTATCGTTCGATCTTTGAGTTTTAATCTTGCGATTTTTAAGTTTCAATCGTTCGATCTTTGAGTTTTAATCTTGCGATCTTTAAGTTTCAATCTTGCAATCTTTGAGATTCAATTTTGCTATCTTTGAGTTTGAATCTTGCAATCTTTGAGTTTCAAACTTGCCATTTTTGAGTTTCAATCTTGCAATCTTTGAGTTTCAATTTTGCGATCTTTGAGTTTCAATCTTGCGATCTTTGAGTTTTAATCTTGCGATCTTTGAGTTTCAATCTTGCGATCTTTGAGTTTCAATCTTGCGATCTTTGAGTTTCAATCTTGCGATCCTTGAGTTTCAATCGTTCGATTTTTGAGTTTCATTCTTGCGATCTTTGAGTTTCAATCGTTCGATCTTTGAGTTTTAATCTTGCGATCTTTGAGTTTCAATCTTGCAATCTTTAAGTTTCAATCTTGCAATCTTTGAGATTTAATCTTGCTATCTTTGAGTTTTATTCTTGCCATCTTTGAGTTTCAATTTTGCGATCTTTGAGTTTTAAACTTGCGATCTTTGTGGTTCAATCTTGCTATCTTTGAGTTTCAATATTGCGATCTTTGAGTCTCAATCTTGCGATCTTTGAGTTTCAATCTTGCAATCTCTAAATTTCAATCTTGCGATCTTTGAGTTTTTATCTTGCGATATTTGAGTTTTAAACTTGTGATCTTTTGGTTTCAATCTTGCGATCTTTGAGTTTCAATCTTGCGATCTTTGAGATTCAATCTTGCTATCTTTGAGTTTGAATCTTGCAATCTTTGAGTTTCAATCTTGCCATTTTTGAGTTTCAATCTTGCGATCTTTAAGTTTCTTTCTTGCGATCTTTTAGTTTCTTTCTTGCGATCTTTGGGTTTCATTCTTGCGATCTTTGAGTTTCAATCTTGCGATCTTTGAGTTTGAATCTTGCGATCTTTAGGTTTCAATCATGCGATCTTTTAGTTTCATTCTTGCGATCTTTGAGTTTAATTCTTGCGATCTTTGAGTTTCAATCTTGCGATCTTTTAGTTTCAATCTTGCCATTTTTGATTATTAATCTTGCGAATTGAGTTTAAATCTTGCCATCTTTGAGTTTTATTCTTGCGATCTTTGAGCTTCAATCTTGCGATCTTTGAATTTCAATCTTGCCATCTATGAGTTTAAATCTTGCGATCTTTGAGTTTCAATCATGCGATCTTTGAGTTTCAATCTTGCGATATTATAGTTTCAAACTTGATATCTTTTAATTTCAATCATGCGATCTTGGAGTTTCAATCTTGCGATCTTTGAGTTTCAATCTTGCGATCTTTGAGTTCAATCTTGCGATCTTTGAGTTTCAATCTTGCGATCTTTGAGTTTCAATCTTGCGATCTTTGAGTTTCAATCTTGCGATCATTGAGTTTCAATCTTGCGATCTTTGAGTTTCAATCTTGCGATCCTTGAGTTTCAATCGTTCGATTTTTGAGTTTCAATCTTGCGATCTTTGAGTTTCAATCATTCGATCTTTGAGTTTTAATCTTGCGATCTTTGAGTTTCAATCTTGCGATCTTTGAGTTTCAATCTTGTGATCTTTGAGTTTCAATCTTGCGATCTTTGAGTTTCAATCTTGCGATCTTTGAGTTTCAATCTTGCGATCTTTGAGTTTCAATCTTGCTATCTTAAAGTTTCAATCTTGCGATCTTTGAGTTTAAATCTTGCTATCTTTGAGTTTTATTCTTGCGATCTTTGAGTTTTAATCTTGCGATCTTTGAGTTTTAATCTTGCGATCTTTGAGTTTCAATCTTGCGATCCTTGAGTTTCAATCGTTCGATCTTTGAGTTTTAATCTTGCGATCTTTAAGTTTCAATCGTTCGATCTTTGAGTTTTAATCTTGCGATCTTTGAGTTTCAATCTTGCAATCTTTAAGTTTCAATCTTGCAATCTTTGAGATTCAATCTTGCTATCTTTGAGTTTGAATCTTGCAATCTTTGAGTTTCAATCTTGCCATTTTTGAGTTTCAATCTTGCGAACTTTGAGTTTCAATTTTGCGATCTTTGAGTTTCAATCTTGCGATCTTTGAGTTACAATCTTGCGATCTTTCAGTTTTAATCGTTCGATCTTTGAGTTTCAATCTTGCGATCTTTGAGTTTCAATCATTCGATCTTTGAGTTTTAATCTTGCGATCTTTGAGTTTCAATCTTGCGATCTTTTAGTTTCAATCTTGTGATCTTTGAGTTTCAATCTTGCGATCTTTGAGTTTCAATCTTGCGATCTTTGAGTTTCAATCTTGCGATCTTTGAGTTTCAATCTTGCTATCTTTGAGTTTTATTCTTGCGATCTTTGATTTTCAATCTTGCGATCTTTGAGTTTTAATCTTGCGATCTTTGAGTTTCAATCTTGCGATCCTTGAGTTTCAATCGTTCGATCTTTGAGTTTTAATCTTGCGATCTTTAAGTTTCAATCGTTCGATCTTTGAGTTTTAATCTTGCGATCTTTGAGTTTCAATCTTGCAATCTTTAAGTTTCAATCTTGCAATCTTTGAGATTCAATCTTGCTATCTTTGAGTTTGAATCTTGCAATCTTTGAGTTTCAATCTTGCCATTTTTGAGTTTCAATCTTGCAATCTTTGAGTTTCAATTTTGCGATCTTTGAGTTGCAATCTTGCGATCTTTGAGTTTCAATCTTGCGATCTTTGAGTTTCAATCTTGCGATCTTTGAGTTTCAATCTTGCAATCTTTAAGTTTCAATCTTGCAATCTTTGAGATTCAATCTTGCTATCTTTGAGTTTGAATCTTGCAATCTTTGAGTTTCAATCTTGCCATTTTTGAGTTTTAATCTTGCGATCTTTGAGTTTCAATTTTGCGATCTTTGAGTTTCAATCTTGCGATCTTTGAGTTTCAATCTTGCGATCTTTGAGTTTCAATCGGTCAATCTTTGAGTTTCAATCTTGCGATCCTTGAGTTTCAATCGTTCGATCTTTGAGTTTTAATCTTGCGATCTTTAAGTTTCAATCGTTCGATCTTTGAGTTTTAATCTTGCGATCTTTGAGTTTCAATCTTGCAATCTTTAAGTTTCAATCTTGCAATCTTTGAGATTCAATCTTGCTATCTTTGAGTTTGAATCTTGCAATCTTTGAGTTTCAATCTTGCCATTTTTGAGTTTCAATCTTGCAATCTTTGAGTTTCAATTTTGCGATCTTTGAGTTGCAATCTTGCGATCTTTGAGTTTCAATCTTGCGATCTTTGAAATTCAATCTTGCGATCTTTGAGTTTCAATCTTGCGATTTTTGAATTTCAATCTTGCGATCTTTGAGTTTCAATCGTTCTATCTTTGAGTTTTAATCTTGCGATCTTTGAGTTTCAATCTTGTACTCTTTAAGTTTCAATCTTGCAATCTTTGAGATTCAATCTTGCTATCTTTGAGTTTAAATCTTGCAATCTTTGAGTTTCAATCTTGCCATTTTTGAGTTTTAATCTTGCGATCTTTGAGTTTCAATTTTGCGATCTTTGAGTTTCAATCTTGCGATCTTTGAGTTCAATGCGGGACGTGCGGGGTTGGGCATTTGCGGGGTAGCAGACTCGGTGGATTGGTCGAGATCGTGAGGGTAGAGGGGCTACCGGGAGGTGAGCGGACGGGGGGGGTGTGTCGGGGGGAATGGCTGCTTGGTGGGGGGGGGTAGGGGAAACGGACTAGTTGTAGTCAGGTGGCGTCTGGGGGGGAGGATAGGAGGGGGTGGGGGGGAGGGGGGGGGGGGGGGGGGGGGGGGGGGGGGGGCGCGGGGAGGGGTCCGGGTGTGGACCGAGCGGTGTGATGATGGTAGGGGGGTGATTGGGGGGTGGGGCTGGGTGTTACGCCACGGCGGGGACGGAGGTAGGGAAGAGGGAGGGGGGGGGGGCAGGGGGGTGACCGTTGTTTAGGGGGGATGGGGGGGAGAGGAACGAGGCGGGACGGGGTAGAGGTTGTGAAGGTACAGTGATTGGTGGCATTGAAGTTGTTTTTTTTTTTTGGATCTGGTAGGTGGTGGGGGGGAGGGGGTTGGAGGGGGTGGGAGGTGTGGCTGTGGGGTGGGGGAGGTTTTTTCTTGTTCGGGGGAGGGAAGAATATAGTTTAAGGCATTAGGGGGGGAAGGATGTGGATAGGATATAATTCGAGTATTCGAGGGGGAGTTTATTATGCGGGGGGGAGTTTCAGTAGGGTGAAATACTGATTAGATAATTTAGACTCTTGAATAAAATTTTTAACGTAATAGGGGGAGGGGGTGGGGAAGGTGGGGATATGGGGAGGTTGGGGGGGGGGGGAGCATTGGGTGGGGGGAGATGGATAGGGAGTTATTTGTAGTTAAAGGGGGGGGGAATATGGGAAAGGACTTGGGGAGGGGAGGCGCGGGAGAAGAATTGGGGTGGGGGGGGGAGGGGGGGGGGACGGGGGGAGGGTGGAGGAGGGAAAAAGAATGGCGGGGGGCCGGAGGAGGAGAAATTTCGGTTGGGGGCCGTGTCGCAATTGTTGACTGGTTCGGGGGGGGAGGGGGAGGATTGGTGACTGTGGGTCATTTGGGGGAGGGGGATGGGGGGGGGGGGGGGGGGAGGCAGGTGGGTTTAGTGACCTGGAGGGAGGGGTGGGCTAGATTGAGAGCGGGACGAGGTGGAGAGGGGCGAGTGTGTTTTGTGGTGAAAGAGGCGCAGAGAGGTATCTGGATTTAGTGGAATGTGGATAAAAACGGTTAGGGATTTGTTTAGGGGACATTTTTATTGGATGGTATTATAGATTGATGGGTGGGGATTTTGTGAAATATTTACATTTATTTTTATTTTAGAGGGTGGAACAATTGGGTGGAGGGGGAGGGCGGGGGAATAATTTGCTTGGGGATAGTGGGGTGGGGCGTGTGGGCTGGGGGTGGAGGGTTTTTTACGACAGCAGATTCGTAGGGGTGGAGTGCGTTGAGTTCTGGTGTAGGGGGTCGAGGGGGGGTAGGGGAAAAAGTTTTGGCGGTTCAGAGTGATTTTGATGGGTGTCTCGGGTGGGGGAGTTTGGTGATGTGCCTCTGCAAGGTTGTAGGGAATAATCTTTTTTGTTTTGGTTAGGCGGTAGTTTTGTATTATTATGATGGTGGTAGAAGTCAATAGGGGGGTGGGCAATGTGAGGGGGGGAGGTAAAGGTTGGGGGTTGGGATAGGGTGGGGGTACCGGGTTAAGGGGAGGGGTGGGGGGGAGGTGGGGGGTTAGGGAAGGCTGTGGGTGGTGTAGTGGTGGGATAAATGGCTGTTGTATTGAAGGGACCTTTGGAGGGGGGTGGGGGTACGTGGGGGGGGAGGAGGAGGGGGGGGGCTGGGGGTTGCGGGTGGGGGAGGAGGGGAGGGGGTGGGGCGGGAGGGGGGGTGGGTGGGGTAGGGGTGTGGTGTTATATTGCGATGTGGGGAGGGGGGGGGCGGTGGGGTGGGGAGGGGTGGGGGCCGTGAACTCGGCTATACTGGGAGGGGCTTGAGTTGTGAGTGGGAGAGTGGAAGTTAGGGCATTGCTTGGGTGGCGGGGGGGATGTGTAGGGCCCCATTGGGTTATTGGAAGCGGGAGCGGGGTGAGGTGAGTTGGGGTGAGAGTGGGGTGGTGCGTGGGGAATTGGGTAGCTTCCGGAACGAGAATTAAGATGGGTTGCTGTGAGCTGGGGAGAACTAGTCAGGGGGGGTATTGGGGGGTTGGGGGGTGGCAGTGTTAAGCCGGCGGGGGGGGGGGGGTGGAGGTATAGAACGGGGGGGGGTGGGGAGTGGCGAGGAGAGGTTAGAGTTCGGAGAGGCGCGTTGTGGGGAAGGGGCGTGGGGGAGGTGTGGTGGAGGGCGTTGGGCTGCGCTGTTGGTGGGTGGGGGGGGGGTGTCTCCCTTGACGAAGGGGTGGGTGGGGGATAGGGGAGGGCGGGGGGGGAGGTGAGGGGGTGGGGGGGTGGTGAGGTACGGGTGGGGGGGGGGGGGAGTTCTTGGGGCTTTTGGGTGGTGAAAGGGGGGGGGTGGGGGGGGGGCGGTAGGTGATCTGGGGGGGGCAGGGGGTGGGGGGGGCTGGAGGTTTTGAGCGAGGGAATTGGGTAGGGGGGGGGAGGAGTGGGAGAGGGAGGGCTTTGTGAGGGGTTGTGGCGGTTTGGGGAGGTGGTTGGGATGTGTTTTTGTTTTGTTGTGTTTCGGGGGGTTGGGGGGCCTTGTGGGGTGGGAGGTTGAAGGGGGTAGAGGGGTGTGTTGGGGTTTTAGGGGGTGATTGAGGTGCTGTTGGCTTTGTGGGTGGGGGTTAGGGGGGGGGGAGGTGGGGTTTGGTCGGGGGGAGGGGGCGGGGAATGTAGGGAGAGGCGGGGAGGGATGGGGGGGGGAAGGGGAGGGGGGGGGGGGGAAATGGGGGGGGAGTGGGGAGGGGGGATTGTTGGGTGAGTGGGGGTGGGGAGGGGGGGGGGACTAGGAGAAGGAGAGAGAAAGGTGATGTATGGTTTTGGGGGGTGGGGCAGGATGGGTAGGGTTGGATGTGAGAGATCGTAGTTGAGCCTCATGGGCGGTGGGTAGGTTGCGGTCCCCCTGGGGGATTGGTATGTGAGGGCGAGGTTAAGGTGTAGCGGGAGTAATTCTGGCGGTGTTGGAGGGGAGAGTAGTAAAAAAAGTTTTTATGTCGGCGGTGGTACAAAAAAGGGTTGGAGGATAATTTGTGACGTTTCGCAGTAGGAAGGCACATCACAGGTGAGAGAGAGGGGAGGGGGGGGGTTGGAGATGGTAGATGTTGCTGCGGTATCATTTAATAATTTTATCTTTTTGAGAATCGTTTATATTCTTTATTAATTATTATTTCTAATCAATTAATATACTTATTTTCCCCCCCCCCCCCCCCCACCATCACACCCCCCCCCCCACCCCAACAACCCACATTATTATCATTGTTATTAGATCATTTCACCCCCCCCCCTCCCCCCCCCCCCCCCCCCCCCCCCCCCCCCCCATTCCTTGGTTTTATTGACCCCCGCCCGTGTTGGTGTGGGGGTAGGGGTAGGCTGGTCTAGAGGTTGCAGTGTTGGTTGGTGTTTTTGTGATATTGGTGTGAAGGGGGGGGGGGGGTGGGGGGGGTTGTGGGGTGGGGGTGGTGCTGTGTGGGGGGGTATTGCGGGGGGGGCAAGTGGAGGGGATGGTGGGTTTTGTGGTTGTACTGTGTTGGGCAGTGAGTGCGGGCATCTTTGCGGTCAGGTGTTGGACTTTGGCCTAGCAGTAGCTGGGCGGGCTGTTGTGTCGTTGTGCTTGACGGTGGTGGGTTGTGTTGACCATGTAGAGAGGGGTTAGGTTAGGTTTGACTTGGGCTGTGGGCGTATTGGAGTGTGTTAACGGCGTATCGAGGGGTGTGCTGATGGGTGCGGTGGTGGTTGTTGCCCGGTTTCATCTTTAGGAGGGGGTTTTATTTGTGTTGTTGTTTGTTGGCACGGGGCAGGAGTATTGTCTTGGAGTGAGGTGTGTCTGGTTTTATGGTGTCTGCAATCTGTTATGTTGCCTTTTTGACCGTTTCCAGTTTTTGTGTTTGATAATCACGGATAGTTGTCCTTCAGGTGTTGGCTGTCTTATATTGTGCGGTCTGCTGTTGTGTTGCGCGGTTGGCGAGTTGGGGAGGGGTGAGGGGCATTAGGGGTGGGGGGGGGGTTGTCGGGGTTGGGGCTATGGGGGGTGGCTGCCGGTTAGTTGTTGGGGGCGCGGTGGTGGGAGCGCGAGGGGGGGTGGGGTGGGATTGGGGGGACGTGGACGGGGTGCCCGAGGCTTGCGAGTGCTGGGGAGGTTGTTTAGTGTCTTAGCGCTTATGTGTTTTGGTGTAGTGCTTGTGAGTTGGCCGCGTTAGCGGTTGAACTGTAGCGTTACGCTGCGTGTTTTCCAAACCCGGGTTTCTATTACCGCAGTTCTCTTTTCCCCAAATGGATGTGATAGCGCTGTGTACGGTGTCATGGGCAGTTTTGTGTCCGAAAAACGCTCGTCCCTGTCCGCTCGCGGAACGAAAACTAAAACTCGGTAACGCTGTAATCTATCATTTTACCAAGAGAACTATTTTATTGTAAAATATTTTATTTAAACATCAAAGTAGTAGTTCTATATGACACACCAATAAATATTATAGATGAAAATGAGAATTTTTCTAATAATTCGTTATTTGTGGTGCAATCAGAATGGATCTGTGACATTGATATTGCTTATGCATCGTGGCACTATCATTTTGACTAGTCATGCATTGAATCGACGATTTTTCGATGTTTTTTATGCATCGCACACCCTTAATGTTAAGTTTGTTATTAATACTTCTGTTAGGGCAGCTTAAAAAGATTTTTACATTTTCTAATTTTTATTGTAAATTTATTTTTGTTAGGTATCTCTCATTTTAATATTAATAATTTTGTTTGAATTTTTTTTCCTTTCATGAATTTTTTTGACTTTTATTTTGTGCAGGTTGTTACAGTCTTCGGCTCTAGAGTCCGGGAGGGAGATGGATCGTCACCAGCATTGCCTTCCACCTTGATGTCCCTAGGGACACAGTGGTGGACCTACGAGCTGGCCGGCCACTAGGCGTTCTTTGAGGCCCAGAGGGAGCAGTCACCCATACCACCCTTCCTTGCTGCGCTTTTAGCTGTAGCTCCAAGCAGAATACTTCTGTAGTGCATGCAGGTGACCTCTTCCTATTTTATTTTCTGCTGTCTCCTGTACAGGACTTTAAAACAACTTTTCACTTGTGGGGGTGGTGTTTACGAGTTTATTTGGGGGCATTGGGACATTAATTTTTTGTAGGGGGAATGTAGTTTTGAGAGGAGTTTGTCCTTGTATAGATTTTATTTTAATTTGTTTATTTTTCCTTTTTAAAACCATTCTTGTTATTTTACGTTTTTACTGTAACGGGGTTCTCGGTTGCTTGATTCTTTCTTTTCCCATCAGGAGCCACCCCTCGTCTGCAGGACTCAGTGTAATCATTAACTGCATTTTTTTTTAATATTCTATAATTTTTCCAAACTTTCCAACCTCTAAATTTATCTCTCCCAAGACACCAGAGATTTATGCTGCCCTTTACATTGTTTTTCAGTTTTATTATATTACTAGGGGACACCCCTGCACACTTTGCGTGCCAAACCCAACGCTAGCTGCACTCGATACACCTCGGCATGTTACTTTTGACTGCAAATAAATAGATTAACTGTATAGCATAAAATCAAAATATTAAATTTATTTACAGTATCTCACTCACTACTTGCATTTCTAACTATTAATTGCACCCACTGGTATTACTTAGCCTATTTCAAACTACTCCTGAAGAAGGGATATGGGTAGCGCTAGTAGCGCCATTGTTCTTCCGTAGAGAGCGCTTTTCCATGTTTACATTGTCGCTTTTTGAAAATCTATTTAATGAACAGCTAAAAAACATTAAATTTGGTTTTTTAATTCAAAATTCATCTTCTGGGACACTTAAAATGTCCCAGAATTAAGCATTCTGAATTATGGCGATGAAGAAAAGCCAAGTTTTATAATGGCACAAACATTTTCGTGAAGGTCGCATAAAAATTGAAGATGACTTTCGTAGTGGACGCCCTTTGACTGCAACCACAGATGACAACAATGAGCAAGTTTGGCAAACTGTCCATGCAAACTGAAGAATAATGAAAGATTGATGAAATCGCATATGAAATAAATTTATGCATACAAAAGTTTGAGGCGCTTACGAGATGCCATTAAGAGGAAACAGCCTGAAAAATTAGCAGAAAACAATTTGATTTTGCTACATGACGATACTCGCTAGTACGTAACTACCTAGTCAAGCACCGTGTTACCACATCCTCCCTACTCACATAGGCTCATACCGGCCGATTTCTTTCTATTCACTTGGTGAAAACATTAATAAAAGGAAATCGGTGTGCAGGCGTTAAAGCTGTCAGAAAAAATGTGTTAAAAGTATTTAAATACAGTTTAAAAAATAAGTGTCAAAAGGGTTTTGACCACCTGTGTGATCGTAGGGACAAGTGTACTGGTGTAGGAGAAGAGTATTTTGAAGGAAAATAGGTTTGTAAGTTTTTATCTTTGTCCAATAAATATATTTCAACCAATTCCGGGAACTTTTTGACTACACCTCGTATGTATATATCTATTTTAAATATTATATTTTGTGGGCTAGGCCTATAAATAATTGTTATGAATCATAAAATGAGCAACTCGCTACTTTTAATTCTCAATGTTTTTCTTTGATCGTTCTTAAAATGTTTCTAATACATATTTCTGCTTTTTAAATGTTGTCCAATAAACTATATTTTGGCTTTAACTTGTGTTTTTTATTCTGCGTCCTCCTGAGTCTGGTGTCTTTGCACCCACCCCCAGTAGGTCCATCATTTTATGATTTTATGAGGGTGGGTTCGAAAAATGCACATTTTAGGCTTCTAACATGTTTTAGGGGACTGTTGTAGCATATAAACATGCATCAAACTTAACTTTTTTTAAAAGAGAAGCTGATCTCCTTTTTAACCTACTCTACCAATTCCTCATAGACTATTGATGTGTGCTGGGAACGTATTAGACAGAGTACGGGGGAGAACCAGTACAATACAAAGTGAATATTACTAATAAAAACTAATAGACAAGGCCAGAATTCAAACCTGCACTATCTCTCACTGAGACCCATCCCCCCCCCCCACCAAAGCTGGAAAGCGTGCCAACTGGGGGATGGCTCAAAACAAGTCAAGCGATGGGATCACGGGTGGCAGTTGGAGGGTCAAAATAACACTCGGCAGCTGAGCAAAACTAATTTTATTATTGCAAGCAAACAAAAGTTAATCCGTCAAAAACGGCAGAAGGCCACAATATCAATTTCACTTAAATAAATAACAAGCAACACTAAAATAAACAAGATAATGACACAAGCTACAAAAACACTTAACGCTACAAATACCAAAATTAACCACTACATGGCCTATCTGCAGCCTAGCCTGAGACACCCATAACGTAAGAAAAATTTAATGCCCAAATAAAAGTGAAAATTTAGAACATTTGGATCACAACAATTAAACCGGCAATTTAGCCCACTTCCCATGATTCCACCGGGGCCAGGGAGTAAGCCGGAATCCCTGGGCAGCTCCAAATTAGACCACGACGAAGAAAAACGAAATGTACCGGTCAAAACGACCCGGTACAACCTCCATCTGCAATAAGGGAAAATCAGACGAAGCAAGTCCCCAGCCTGCATGCCGGGCATCTCACTAAGTCTGAGAAAGGCCACTAGAAACTTCAGAAGCTCCTCAGGATCCATCCCATCGATCACAGGGAGATTCTGGATCATGGGCGTGAGAGGGTTAGGTAGCTTGTGGTAGCTCAGCTGCAGAATCGAAGGGGACCTCAAAGGAGCCGAAGCAGAAGGAACGGCAGCTGGAGCCGAACCACAAGCGACCTCAACAGAAACGCCTGCAGGCTCAGAAGGAGCCTCAGGCACAGTGAGAGCCATTGCCTCAGCCTGCGGCCTCGACACGTTGGGCGAAAGCGCGACATTTGGCCGCTGACCCAAACCCGTAGGAGTCGTGGAACCGGAGAGTGCCTGAAAAATCTCTTCCAGCCTAAACGAACTCTCCAGGATCCACGCCCTATCCGACGGTTCCAACCCCGGTGCCCGGTTGACCATACGTAAGCGGGCAAGCAGATGCCCCAAACGTGCAAGACGGCAGGCCCGGTCACGACCCACTGGAGGTTCCAACTGCAGATCTTCCAAAACCCCCAACCTACCGAGCCACTGCCGTACCCGCGGACAACTGCTCCCGCAGCAACCTCCAGAGATTCAAAACATCACCCTCCGGAGTCACACCACGCGCCCTCAACTCGAAAATCAATTCCTCCTTCACTAGGAGAGCAACATTCCTTTGTCAGGTTGGCCGTCTTTCTAGTAGTTTCTCTGCGGCCGATCGACTTAACATGAGCGGCTAGAGACTCAAAACTCCAGGGTCCTTGAGTGGGACATTCCCTCAGCCTGCCGTCCGGGGAAGGTCGACCATCCGCACTGCCAGCCTGGCCTGAGGACCATGTAGTAGAACCGATGTCTCGACTACGCTGCCATCCCTACATCTGGGTGTTGTTCTTCTGTCCTCAGGTCAGTGCGTTCCATTTTGTTTCCCGGCGGCTGAGCTGGGGAGGTTTTGATGGCATTATTTAAAGAAAAAAAAAGTGAAATATAGAAAAAAAAAGAAAAAAAAAGTTTGTGGAACTTTATGTGGCCTAGACCTAAAACTTGAACTGAACAGTGATTTATGAAACAGCCATGGGGACTTTGCTAGATCTATATATATGTATTTAAAATTTAAGAAAAGAAACAAGAAAAAAACTTATGTTAATATTTGTTGTTATATTTTTTAGATTTTATAGTTGTTAGGTCCCTATGGTTAAGTTATGTTATTTATTTATATGTTTAGGCCTAGTGCTTGTTATTTATATTTTTCGTTCATTGTATTAGGGAGGTCGTGAAGTGACTTTAACCCTCCACATGATGACTATTTCACTTTAAAATGATAGGACATTTTCAGGCTAATTGCATGCTTTCCTTAAAAAATTACCAAAAAATAGAAATCATTGAGAAAATACCAAGTGTTATACATCAAAATGTTCATAATAACATGCTCTACAAGTTAGTAATAAAAATACAAATTTACCATTATTTAAAAAAAAATTTTTTCTTCTTAGTCGGCAGGGTGATGTAAAAAAAAAAAAAAGTTCCAACTTTGAGGTGGTATATATATAAACTAATTTGTTGCAGTAAAAATTCCAAAATACCTAAAATGTTCCAAACTTAATTGTGAGTTGAAAACATATCACATGAATAAAAAAAAACAAAAACTAACACTGAGAACCTTTAAAAATGTAAAAATGTTCCGATGGTAAATTTAGACTATTATTGTAATACTTGAAATATTCAAAGTTTTTTTCTCAATAAACCACTTATAACTGTTATTATTTTGATTCAAATAGAAGCCTAAAAGTATATTATGTATAAACAAAAAAAATTAACCATGTGAAGAAATATATAAACCTTTATATATGTATATATATATATAAGTCTGTTCCAATGTCACCTGACTGGTTACTTACATCACTGTCACTTGCACCGCTAAGATCATCTAAACACTCCCTAATCGCACTAGAACGGCTTAGTTCAGTCATAATAAAACATAAACTAACACTACATACGAGAATAACAACTATAAAGACAGTAAACAAACATGTACAGCATATAACAACAGCAAATCAAAACAACTACTGACACACTACAGCTGGACACTACGCAAGGTAGCAAACCCAATCAGCTGTTTGTTATAGCCCCACTACTTCCAAAGACTTCCAAATATCGATTCCAGTTATACTGGTAGAAAGGGAATTTATTCCTCTTTAATACTATATAACGATCAAGATTATTGCGTAGCCGGTTACAGTTGTAATTTTACGAAAACTAATAGTCTCACAGTGCGACTCTATCAGTACAGAAGGGTCTAACTGAGTCGCACCATGCGACTTTATCATATGGAGGGTTAAAAAAAACAATTGAGACCCATCCCCCCATCAAAGCTGGAAAGCGTGCCAACTGGGGGATGGCTCACCAAAACATTATACAGAACTACTATTAAATATAAAACCCGATATAAAAAGCAATTAATGGTAAAAAGTTAACATTGAGCACGTGGCTCGAACCTAGGTTAACACATATCTAGACAAAGAACATAAATTGGACAAAACCCTGAAAACACAAGTAAGCCCGATAAATATTATCCTGGAAACAAAAGTACTTTCACCAAAAGGGTGATTAAATATTAGAAATTACAAAATGAACACTTACGTTTTAGGAGCCTCTAGCCTCGCATGTCTAGAAGCCTCTAGGCGTAGAAAACCAAAAGATGGCCAACCTGACAGACAAAGGCTGGAACACGGAACAACCGAGTCCGAGCCAACGGCTACCAAAGTAAGCGAAACGCCGGGCACGAGCGAATCTCAGGCAGCCCGGCAGACCACGACGAAAAAAAACGAAATGTCAAAACGACCCGGTACATCACTCAGGTACTAGACAGAGTAAGGGGGAGAACCAGTACAATACATAGTGAATATTACTAATAAAAACTAATAGACAAGGCCAGAATTCAAACCTGCAGTATCTCTAACTCAGGTACTAGACAGAGTAAGGAGGAGAACCGGTACAATACATAGTGAATATTACTAATAAAAACTAATAGACAAGGCCAGAATTCAAACCTGCAGTATCTCTAACTCAGGTACTAGACAGAGTAAGGGGGAGAACCAGTATAATACATAGTGAATATTACTAATAAAAACTAATAGACAAGGCCAGAATTCAAACCTGCACTATCTCTAACTAAGGTACTAGACAGAGTAAGGAGGAGAACCGGTACAATACATAGTGAATATTACTAATAAAAACTAATAGACAAGGCCAGAATTCATACCTGCACTATCTCTAACTAAGGTACTAGACAGAGTAAGGGGGAGAACCGGTACAATACATAGTGAATATTACTAATAAAAACTAATAGACAAGGCCAGAATTCAAACCTGCACTATCTCTAACTAAGGTACTAGACAGAGTAAGGAGGAGAACCGGTACAATACATAGTGAATATTACTAATAAAAACTAATAGACAAGGCCAGAATTCAAACCTGCACTATCTCTAACTAATGGTACTAGACAGAGTAAGGGGGAGAACCAGTATAATACATAGTGAATATTACTAATAAAAAACTAATAGACAAGGCCAGAATTCAAACCTGCACTATCTCTAACTAAGGTACTAGACAGAGTAAGGGGGAGAACCAGTATAATACATAGTGAATATTACTAATAAAAACTAATAGACAAGGCCAGAATTCAAACCTGCACTATCTCTAACTAAGGTACTAGACAGAGTAAGGGGGAGAACCAGTATAATACATAGTGAATATTACTAATAAAAACTAATAGACAAGGCCAGAATTCAAACCTGCAGTATCTCTAACTAAGGTACTAGACAGAGTAAGGGGGAGAACCGGTACAATACATAGTGAATATTACTAATAAAAACTAATAGACAAGGCCAGAATTCAAACCTGCACTATCTCTAACTAAGGTACTAGACAGAGTAAGGAGGAGAAACCAGTATAATACATAGTGAATATTACTAATAAAAACTAATAGACAAGGCCAGAATTCAAACCTGCACTATCTCTAACTAAGGTACTAGACAGAGTAAGGGGGAGAACGAGTATAATACATAGTGAATATGACGAATAAAAACTAATAGACATTAGGCCAGATTCAAACCTGCACTATCTCTAACTCAGGGTACTAGACCAGAGTAAGGGGGAGAACCAGATAAGAGCATAGTGAATATTACTAATAAAAACTAATAGTACAGGCCAGAATTCAAACCTGCACTATCTTCTAACTAAGGTACTAGACAGAGTAAGGGGGAGAACCAGTATAATACATAGTGAATATTACTAATAAAAACTAATAGACAAGGCCAGAATTCAAACCTGCACTATCTCTAACTAAGGTACTAGACAGAGTAAGGGGGAGAACCAGTATAATACATAGTGAATATTACTAATAAAAACTAATAGACAAGGCCAGAATTCAAACCTGCACTATCTCTAACTAAGGTACTAGACAGAGTAAGGGGGAGAACCAGTATAATACATAGTGAATATTACTAATAAAAACTAATAGACAAGGCCAGAATTCAAAACCTGCACTATCTCTAACTCAGGTACTAGACAGAGTAAGGGGGGAGAACCAGTACAATACATAGTGAATATTACTAATAAAAAACTAATAGACAAGGCAGAATTCAAACCTGCACTATCTCTAACTCAGGTACTAGACAGAGTAAGGGGGAGAACCAGTACAATACATAGTGAATATTACTAATAAAAACTAATAGACAAGGCCAGAATTCAAACCTGCACTATCTCTAACTCAGGTACTAGACAGAGTAAGGGGGGAGAACCAGTACAATACATAGTGAAATATTACTAATAAAAACTAATAGACAAGGCCAGAATTCAAACCTGCACTATCTCTAACTCAGGTACTAGACAGAGAAAGGGGGAGAACCAG
This sequence comes from Stictocephala bisonia, assembly GCA_035578905.1. NCBI lineage: Eukaryota > Metazoa > Arthropoda > Insecta > Hemiptera > Membracidae > Stictocephala > Stictocephala bisonia. The sequence goes on from JAQJVL010002117.1 coordinate 104,396, forward strand.
TACAATACATAGTGAATATTACTAATAAAAACTAATAGACAAGGCCAGAATTCAAACCTGCACTATCTCTAACTCAGGGTACTAGACAGAGAAAGGGGGAGAACCAGTACAATACATAGTGAATATTACTAATAAAAACTAATAGACAAGGCCAGAATTCAAACCTGCACTATCTCTAACTCAGGTACTAGACAGAGAAAGGGGGGAGAACCAGTACAATACATAGTGAATATTACTAATAAAAAACTAATAGACAAGGCCAGAATTCAAACCTGCACTATCTCAAACTCAGGTACTAGACAGAGAAAGGGGGAGAACCAGTACAATACATAGTGAATATTACTAATAAAAACTAATAGACAAGGCCAGAATTCAAACCTACTATCTCTAACTCAGGTACTAGACAGAGAAAGGGGGAGAAGCAGTACAATACATAGTGAATATTACTAATTAAAAACTAATAGACAAGGCCAGAATTCAAACCTGCACTATCTCTAACTCAGGTACTAGACAGAGAAAGGGGGAGAACCAGTACAATACATAGTGAATATTACTAATAAAAACTAATAGACAAGGCCAGAATTCAAACCTGCACTATCTCTAACTCAGGTACTAGACAGAGAAAGGGGGAGAACCAGTACAATACATAGTGAATATTACTAATAAAAACTAATAGACAAGGCCAGAATTCAAACCTGCAGTATCTCTAACTCAGGTACTAGACAGAGAAAGGGGGGAGAACCAGTACAATACATAGTGAATATTACTAATAAAAACTAATAGACAAGGCCAGAATTCAAACCTGCACTATCTCTAACTAAGGTACTAGACAGAGTAAGGGGGAGAACCAGTATAATACATAGTGAATATTACTAATAAAAACTAATAGACAAGGCCAGAATTCAAACCTGCACTATCTCTAACTCAGGTACTAGACAGAGAAAGGGGGAGAACCAGTACAATACATAGTGAATATTACTAATAAAAACTAATAGACAAGGCCAGAATTCAAACCTGCACTATCTCTAACTAAGGTACTAGACAGAGTAAGGGGGAGAACCAGTACAATACATAGGTGAATATTACTAATAAAAAACTAATAGACAAGGTCAGAATTCAAACCTGCACTATCTCTAACTCAGGTACTAGACAGAGTAAGGGGGAGAACCAGTACAATACATAGTGAATATTACTAATAAAAACTAATAGACAAGGCCAGAATTCAAACCTGCACTATCTCTAACTCAGGTACTAGACAGAGTAAGGGGGAGAACCAGTACAATACATAGTGAATATTACTAATAAAAACTAATAGACAAGGCCAGAATTCAAACCTGCACTATCTCTAACTCAGGTACTAGACAGAGTAAGGGGGAGAACCAGTACAATACATAGTGAATATTACTAATAAAAACTAATAGACAAGGCCAGAATTCAAACCTGCACTATCTCTAACTCAGGTACTAGACAGAGTAAGGGGGAGAACCAGTACAATACATAGTGAATATTACTAATAAAAACTAATAGACAAGGCCAGAATTCAAACCTGCACTATCTCTAACTAAGGTACTAGACAGAGTAAGGGGGAGAACCAGTACAATACATAGTGAATATTACTAATAAAAACTAATAGACAAGGTCAGAATTCAAACCTGCACTATCTCTAACTCAGGTACTAGACAGAGTAAGGGGGAGAACCAGTACAATACAAGGTGAATATTACTAATAAAAACTAATAGACAAGGCCAGAATTCAAACCTGCACTATCTCTAACTCAGGTACTAGACAGAGTAAGGGGGGAGAACCAGTACAATACAAGGTGAATATTACTAATAAAAACTAATAGACAAGGCCAGAATTCAACCTGCACTATCTCTAACTCAGGTACTAGACAGAGTAAGGGGGAGAACCAGTACAATACAAGGTGAATATTACTAATAAAAACTAATAGACAAGGCCAGAATTCAAACCTGCACTATCTCTAACTCAGGTACTAGACAGAGTAAGGGGGAGAACCAGTACAATACAAGGTGAATATTACTAATAAAAACTAATAGACAAGGCCAGAATTCAAACCTGCACTATCTCTAACTCAGGGTACTAGACAGAGTAAGGGGGAGAACCAGTACAATACAAAGTGAATATTACTAATAAAAACTAATAGACAAGGCCAGAATTCAACCTGCACTATCTCTAACTCAGGTACTGGACAGAGTAAGGGGGAGAACCAGTACAATACAAAGTGAATATTACTAATAAAAACTAATAGACAAGGCCAGAATTCAAACCTGCACTATCTCTAACTCAGGTACTAGACAGAGTAAGGGGGAGAACCAGTACAATACAAGGTGAATATTACTAATAAAAACTAATAGACAAGGCCAGAATTCAAACCTGCACTATCTCTAACTCAGGTACTAGACAGAGTAAGGGGGAGAACCAGTACAATACAAAGTGAATATTACTAATAAAAAGCTAATAGACAAGGTCAGAATTCAAACCTGCACTATCTCTAACTCAGGTACTAGACAGAGTAAGGGGGAGAACCAGTACAATACAAGTGAATATTACTAATAAAAAACTAATAGACAAGGGCAGAATTCAAACCTGCACTATCTCTAACTCAGGTACTAGACAGAGTAAGGGGGAGAACCAGTACAATACAAAGTGAATATTACTAATAAAAAGTAATAGACAAGGCCAGAATTCAAACCTGCACTATCTCTAACTCAGGTACTAGACAGAGTAAGGGGGAGAACCAGACAATACAAAGTGAATATTACTAATAAAAAGCTAATAGACAAGGCCAGAATTCAAATCCTGCACTATCTCTAACTCAGGTACTAGACAGAGTAAGGGGGAGAACCAGTACATACAAGGTGAATATTACTAATAAAAACTAATAGACAAGGCCAGAATTCAACCTGCACTATCTCTAACTCAGGTACTAGACAGAGTAAGGGGGAGAACCAGTACAATACAAGGTGAATATTACTAATAAAAAACTAATAGACAAGGCCAGAATTCAAACCTGCACTATCTCTAACTCAGGTACTAGACCAGAGTAAGGGGGAGAACCAGTACTATACAAAGTGAATATTACTATAAAAACTAATAGGACAAGGCCAGAATTCAAACCTGCACTATCTCTATCTCAGGTACTAGACAGAGTAAGGGGGAGAACCAGTACAATACAAGGTGAATATTACTAATAAAAACTAATAGACAAGGCAGAATTCAAACCCTGCACTATCTCTAACTCAGGTACTAGACAGAGTAAGGGGGAGAACCAGTACAATACAAGTGAATATTACTAATAAAAAACGTAATAGACAAGGCCAGAATTCAAACCTGCACTATCTCTAACTCAGGTACTAGACAGAGTAAGGGGGAGAACCAGTACAATACAAAGGTGAATATTACTAATAAAAATTAATAGACAAGGCCAGAATTCAAACCTGCACTATCTCTAACTCAGGTACTAGACAGAGTAACGGGGGAGAACCAGTACAATACAAGGTGAATATTACTAATAAAAACTAATAGACAAGGTCAGAATTCAACCCTGCACTATCTCTAACTCAGGTACTAGACAGAGTAAGGGGGAGAACCAGTACAATACAAAGTGAATATTACTAATAAAAACTAATAGACAAGGCCAGAATTCAAACCTGCCACTATCTCTAACTCAGGTACTAGACAGAGTAAGGGGGAGAACCAGTACAATACAAGGTGAATATTACTAATAAAAAGTATAGACAAGGCCAGAATTCAAACCTGCACTATCTCTAACTCAGGTACTAGACAGAGTAAGGGGGAGAACCAGTACAATACAAGGTGAATATTACTAATAAAAACTAATAGACAAGGTCAGAATTCAAACCTGCACTATCTCTAACTCAGGTACTAGACAGAGTAAGGGGGAGAACCAGTACAATACAATGTGAATATTACTAATAAAAACTAATAGACAAGGCCAGAATTCAACCTGCACTATCTCTAACTCAGGTACTAGACAGAGTAAGGGGGAGAACCAGTACAATACAAGGTGAATATTACTAATAAAAACTAATAGACAAGGCCAGAATTCAAACCTGCACTATCTCTAACTCAGGTACTAGACAGAGTAAGGGGGAGAACCAGTACAATACAAGGTGAATATTACTAATAAAAACTAATAGACAAGGCCAGAATTCAAACCTGCACTATCTCTAACTCAGGTACTAGACAGAGTAAGGGGGAGAACCAGTACAATACAAAGGTGAATATTACTAATAAAAACTAATAGACAAGGCCAGAATTCAAACCTGCACTATCTCTAACTCAGGTACTAGACAGAGTAAGGGGGAGAAACCAGTACAATACAAGGTGAATATTACTAATAAAAACTAATAGACAAGGCCAGAATTCAAACCTGCACTATCTCTAACTCAGGTACTAGACAGAGTAAGGGGGAGAACCAGTACAATACAAAGTGAATATTACTAATAAAAAGTAATAGACAAGGCCAGAATTCAAACCTGCACTATCTCTAACTCAGGTACTAGACAGAGTAAGGGGGAGAACCAGTACAATACAAAGTGAATATTACTAATAAAAAGTAATAGACAAGGTCAGAATTCAAACCTGCACTATCTCTAACTCAGGTACTAGACAGAGTAAGGGGGAGAACCAGTACAATACAAAGTGAATATTACTAATAAAAACTAATAGACAAGGCCAGAATTCAAACCTGCACTATCTCTAACTCAGGTACTAGACAGAGTAAGGGGGAGAACCAGTACAATACAAAGTGAATATTACTAATAAAAAGTAATAGACAAGGTCAGAATTCAAACCTGCACTATCTCTAACTCAGGTACTAGACAGAGTAAGGGGGAGAACCAGTACAATACAAAGTGAATATTACTAATAAAAAGTAATAGACAAGGCCAGAATTCAAACCTGCACTATCTCTAACTCAGGTACTAGACAGAGTAAGGGGGAGAACCAGTACAATACAAAGTGAATATTACTAATAAAAACTAATAGACAAGGCCAGAATTCAAACCTGCACTATCTCTAACTCAGGTACTAGACAGAGTAAGGGGGAGAACCAGTACAATACATAGTGAATATTACTAATAAAAACTAATAGACAAGGTCAGAATTCAAACCTGCACTATCTCTAACTAAGGTACTAGACAGAGTAACGGGGGAGAACCAGTACAATACAAGGTGAATATTACTAATAAAAACTAATAGACAAGGCCAGAATTCAAACCTGCACTATCTCTAACTCAGGTACTAGACAGAGTAAGGGGGAGAACCAGTACAATACAAGGTGAATATTACTAATAAAAACTAATAGACAAGGTCAGAATTCAAACCTGCACTATCTCTCACTCAGGTACTAGACAGAGTAAGGGGGAGAACCAGTACAATACATAGTGAATATTACTAATAAAAACTAATAGACAAGGTCAGAATTCAAACCTGCACTATCTCTAACTAAGGTACTAGACAGAGTAACGGGGGAGAACCAGTACAATACAAGGTGAATATTACTAATAAAAACTAATAGACAAGGCCAGAATTCAAACCTGCACTATCTCTAACTAAGGTACTAGACAGAGTAACGGGGGAGAACCAGTACAATACAAGGTGAATATTACTAATAAAAACTAATAGACAAGGCCAGAATTCAAACCTGCACTATCTCTAACTCATGTACTAGACAGAGTAAGGGGGAGAACCAGTACAATACATAGTGAATATTACTAATAAAAACTAATAGACAAGGCCAGAATTCAAACCTGCACTATCTCTAACTCAGGTACTAGACAGAGTAAGGGGGAGAACCAGTACAATACAAGGTGAATATTACTAATAAAAACTAATAGACAAGGCCAGAATTCAAACCTGCACTATCTCTAACTCAGGTACTAATCAGAGTAAGGGGGAGAACCAGTACAATACAAGGTGAATATTACTAATAAAAACTAATAGACAAGGCCAGAATTCAAACCTGCACTATCTCTAACTCAGGTACTAGACAGAGTAAGGGGGAGAACCAGTACAATACAAGGTGAATATTACTAATAAAAACTAATAGACAAGGCCAGAATTCAAACCTGCACTATCTCTAACTCAGGTACTAGACAGAGTAAGGGGGAGAACCAGTACAATACAAGGTGAATATTACTAATAAAAACTAATAGACAAGGCCAGAATTCAAACCTGCACTATCTCTAACTCAGGTACTAGACAGAGTAACGGGGGAGAACCAGTACAATACAAGGTGAATATTACTAATAAAAACTAATAGACAAGGCCAGAATTCAAACCTGCACTATCTCTAACTCAGGTACTAGACAGAGTAAGGGGGAGAACCAGTACAATACAAGGTGAATATTACTAATAAAAACTAATAGACAAGGCCAGAATTCAAACCTGCACTATCTCTAACTCAGGTACTAGACAGAGTAAGGGGGAGAACCAGTACAATACAAGGTGAATATTACTAATAAAAACTAATAGACAAGGCCAGAATTCAAACCTGCACTATCTCTAACTCAGGTACTAACAGAGTAAGGGGGAGAACCAGTACAATACAAGGTGAATATTACTAATAAAAACTAATAGACAAGGCCAGAATTCAAACCTGCACTATCTCTAACTCAGGTACTAGACAGAGTAAGGGGAGAACCAGTACAATACAAGGTGAATATTACTAATAAAAACTAATAGACAAGGCCAGAATTCAAACCTGCACTATCTCTAACTCAGGTACTAGACAGAGTAAGGGGGAGAACCAGTACAATACAAGGTGAATATTACTAATAAAAACTAATAGACAAGGCCAGAATTCAAACCTGCACTATCTCTAACTCAGGTACTAGACAGAGTAAGGGGGAGAACCAGTACAATACAAGGTGAATATTACTAATAAAAACTAATAGACAAGGCCAGAATTCAAACCTGCACTATCTCTAACTCAGGTACTAGACAGAGTAAGGGGGGAGAACCAGTACAATACAAGGTGAATATTACTAATAAAAACTAATAGACAAGGCCAGAATTCAAACCTGCACTATCTCTAACTCAGGTACTAGACAGAGTAAGGGGGAGAACCAGTACAATACAAGGTGAATATTACTAATAAAAACTAATAGACAAGGCCAGAATTCAAACCTGCACTATCTCTAACTCAGGTACTAGACAGAGTAAGGGGGAGAACCAGTACAATACAAGGTGAATATTACTAATAAAAACTAATAGACAAGGCCAGAATTCAAACCTGCACTATCTCTAACTCAGGTACTAGACAGAGTAAGGGGGAGAACCAGTACAATACAAGGTGAATATTACTAATAAAAACTAATAGACAAGGCCAGAATTCAAACCTGCACTATCTCTAACTCAGGTACTAGACAGAGTAAGGGGGAGAACCAGTACAATACAAGGTGAATATTACTAATAAAAACTAATAGACAAGGCCAGAATTCAAACCTGCACTATCTCTAACTCAGGTACTAGACAGAGTAAGGGGGAGAACCAGTACAATACAAGGTGAATATTACTAATAAAAACTAATAGACAAGGCCAGAATTCAAACCTGCACTATCTCTAACTCAGGTACTAGACAGAGTAAGGGGGAGAACCAGTACAATACAAAGTGAATATTACTAATAAAAACTAATAGACAAGGCCAGAATTCAAACCTGCACTATCTCTAACTCAGGTACTAGACAGAGTAAGGGGGAGAACCAGTACAATACAAGGTGAATATTACTAATAAAAACTAATAGACAAGGCCAGAATTCAAACCTGCACTATCTCTAACTCAGGTACTAGACAGAGTAAGGGGGAGAACCAGTACAATACAAAGGTGAATATTACTAATAAAAACTAATAGACAAGGCCAGAATTCAAACCTGCACTATCTCTAACTCAGGTACTAGACAGAGTAAGGGGGAGAACCAGTACAATACAAAGGTGAATATTACTAATAAAAACTAATAGACAAGGCCAGAATTCAAACCTGCACTATCTCTAACTCAGGTACTAGACAGAGTAAGGGGGAGAACCAGTACAATACAAGTGAATATTACTAATAAAAACTAATAGACAAGGCCAGAATTCAAACCTGCACTATCTCTAACTCAGGTACTAGACAGAGTAAGGGGGAGAACCAGTACAATACAAAGGTGAATATTACTAATAAAAACTAATAGACAAGGCCAGAATTCAAACCTGCACTATCTCTAACTCAGGTACTAGACAGAGTAAGGGGGAGAACCAGTACAATACAAGGTGAATATTACTAATAAAAACTAATAGACAAGGCCAGAATTCAAACCTGCACTATCTCTAACTAAGGTACTAGACAGAGTAAGGGGGAGAACCAGTACAATACAAGGTGAATATTACTAATAAAAACTAATAGACAAGGCCAGAATTCAAACCTGCACTATCTCTAACTCAGGTACTAGACAGAGTAAGGGGGAGAAACCAGTACAATACAAAGTGAATATTACTAATAAAAACTAATAGACAAGGCCAGAATTCAAACCTGCACTATCTCTAACTCAGGTACTAGACAGAGTAAGGGGGAGAACCAGTACAATACAAAGTGAATATTACTAATAAAAACTAATAGACAAGGCCAGAATTCAAACCTGCACTATCTCTAACTCAGGTACTAGACAGAGTAAGGGGGAGAACCAGTACAATACAAGTGAATATTACTAATAAAAACTAATAGACAAGGTCAGAATTCAAACCTGCACTATCTCTAACTCAGGTACTAGACAGAGTAAGGGGGAGAACCAGTACAATACAAAGTGAATATTACTAATAAAAACTAATAGACAAGGCCAGAATTCAAACCTGCACTATCTCTAACTCAGGTACTATAAAGAGTAAGGGGGAGAACCAGTACAATACAAAGTGAATATTACTAATAAAAACTAATAGACAAGGCCAGAATTCAAACCTGCACTATCTCTAACTAAGGTACTAGACAGAGTAAGGGGGAGAACCAGTACAATACAAAGTGAATATTACTAATAAAAACTAATAGACAAGGCCAGAATTCAAACCTGCACTATCTCTAACTCAGGTACTAGACAGAGTAAGGGGGAGAACTAGTATAATACAAAGGTGAATATTACTAATAAAAACTAATAGACAAGGCCAGAATTCAAACCTGCACTATCTCTAACTCAGGTACTAGACAGAGTAAGGGGGAGAACCAGTACAATACAAGTGAATATTACTAATAAAAACTAATAGACAAGGCCAGAATTCAAACCTGCACTATCTCTAACTCAGGTACTAGACAGAGTAAGGGGGAGAACCAGTACAATACAAGGTGAATATTACTAATAAAAACTAATAGACAAGGCAGAATTCAAACCTGCACTATCTCTAACTAAGGTACTAGACAGAGTAAGGGGGAGAACCAGTACAATACAAGGTGAATATTACTAATAAAAACTAATAGACAAGGCCAGAATTCAAACCTGCACTATCTCTAACTCAGGTACTAGACAGAGTAAGGGGGAGAACCAGTACAATACAAGGTGAATATTACTAATAAAAACTAATAGACAAGGCCAGAATTCAAACCTGCACTATCTCTAACTAAGGTACTAGACAGAGTAAGGGGGAGAACCAGTACAATACAAGGTGAATATTACTAATAAAAACTAATAGACAAGGCCAGAATTCAAACCTGCACTATCTCTAACTCAGGTACTAGACAGAGTAAGGGGGAGAACCAGTACAATACAAGGTGAATATTACTAATAAAAACTAATAGACAAGGCCAGAATTCAAACCTGCACTATCTCTAACTCAGGTACTAGACAGAGTAAGGGGGAGAACCAGTACAATACAAGGTGAATATTACTAATAAAAACTAATAGACAAGGCCAGAATTCAAACCTGCACTATCTCTAACTCAGGTACTAGACAGAGTAAGGGGGAGAACCAGTACAATACAAGTGAATATTACTAATAAAAACTAATAGACAAGGCCAGAATTCAAACCTGCACTATCTCTAACTCAGGTACTAGACAGAGTAAGGGGGAGAACCAGTACAATACAAGGTGAATATTACTAATAAAAACTAATAGACAAGGCCAGAATTCAAACCTGCACTATCTCTAACTCAGGTACTAGACAGAGTAAGGGGGAGAACCAGTACAATACAAGGTGAATATTACTAATAAAAACTAATAGACAAGGCCAGAATTCAAACCTGCACTATCTCTAACTCAGGTACTAGACAGAGTAAGGGGGAGAACCAGTACAATACAAGGTGAATATTACTAATAAAAACTAATAGACAAGGCCAGAATTCAAACCTGCACTATCTCTAACTCAGGTACTAGACAGAGTAAGGGGGAGAACCAGTACAATACAAGGTGAATATTACTAATAAAAACTAATAGACAAGGCCAGAATTCAAACCTGCACTATCTCTAACTCAGGTACTAGACAGAGTAAGGGGGAGAACCAGTACAATACAAAGTGAATATTACTAATAAAAACTAATAGACAAGGCCAGAATTCAAACCTGCACTATCTCTAACTCAGGTACTAGACAGAGTAAGGGGGAGAACCAGTACAATACAAGGTGAATATTACTAATAAAAACTAATAGACAAGGCCAGAATTCAAACCTGCACTATCTCTAACTCAGGTACTAGACAGAGTAAGGGGGAGAACCAGTACAATACAAGGTGAATATTACTAATAAAAACTAATAGACAAGGCCAGAATTCAAACCTGCACTATCTCTAACTCAGGTACTAGACAGAGTAAGGGGGAGAACCAGTACAATACAAGTGAATATTACTAATAAAAACTAATAGACAAGGCCAGAATTCAAACCTGCACTATCTCTAACTAAGGTACTAGACAGAGTAAGGGGGAGAACCAGTACAATACAAAGTGAATATTACTAATAAAAACTAATAGACAAGGCCAGAATTCAAACCTGCACTATCTCTAACTAAGGTACTAGACAGAGTAAGGGGGAGAACCAGTACAATACAAGTGAATATTACTAATAAAAACTAATAGACAAGGCCAGAATTCAAACCTGCACTATCTCTAACTCAGGTACTAGACAGAGTAAGGGGGAGAACCAGTACAATACAAAGTGAATATTACTAATAAAAACTAATAGACAAGGCCAGAATTCAAACCTGCACTATCTCTAACTAAGGTACTAGACAGAGTAAGGGGGAGAACCAGTACAATACAAAGTGAATATTACTAATAAAAACTAATAGACAAGGCCAGAATTCAAACCTGCACTATCTCTAACTAAGGTACTAGACAGAGTAAGGGGGAGAACCAGTACAATACAAAGTGAATATTACTAATAAAAACTAATAGACAAGGCCAGAATTCAAACCTGCACTATCTCTAACTAAGGTACTAGACAGAGTAAGGGGGAGAACCAGTACAATACAAAGTGAATATTACTAATAAAAACTAATAGACAAGGCCAGAATTCAAACCTGCACTATCTCTAACTAAGGTACTAGACAGAGTAAGGGGGAGAACCAGTACAATACAAAGTGAATATTACTAATAAAAAGTAATAGACAAGGCCAGAATTCAAACCTGCACTATCTCTAACTAAGGTACTAGACAGAGTAAGGGGGAGAACCAGTACAATACAAAGTGAATATTACTAATAAAAAGTAATAGACAAGGGCAGAATTCAAACCTGCACTATCTCTAACTAAGGTACTAGACAGAGTAAGGGGGAGAACCAGTACAATACAAGTGAATATTACTAATAAAAAGCTAATAGACAAGGCCAGAATTCAAACCTGCACTATCTCTAACTAAGGTACTAGACAGAGTACGGGGGAGAACCAGTACAATACAAGGTGAATATTACTAATAAAAACTAATAGACAAGGCCAGAATTCAAACCTGCACTATCTCTAACTAAGGTACTAGACAGAGTAACGGGGGAGAACCAGTACAATACAAGGTGAATATTACTAATAAAAACTAATAGACAAGGCCAGAATTCAAACCTGCACTATCTCTAACTAAGGTACTAGACAGAGTAAGGGGGAGAACCAGTACAATACAAAGTGAATATTACTAATAAAAAGTAATAGACAAGGCCAGAATTCAAACCTGCACTATCTCTAACTAAGGTACTAGACAGAGTAAGGGGGAGAATCAGTACAATACAAAGTGAATATTACTAATAAAAAGTAATAGACAAGGCCAGAATTCAAACCTGCACTATCTCTAACTAAGGTACTAGACAGAGTAAGGGGGAGAACCAATACAATACAAAGTGAATATTACTAATAAAAAGTAATAGACAAGGGCAGAATTCAAACCTGCACTATCTCTAACTAAGGTACTAGACAGAGTAAGGGGGAGAACCAGTACAATACAAAGTGAATATTACTAATAAAAAGTAATAGACAAGGCAGAATTCAAACCTTGCACTATCTCTAACTAAGGTACTAGACAGAGAAAGGGGAGAACCAGTACAATACAAGTGAATATTACTAATAAAAAGTAATAGAAAGCCAAGAATTTAAACCTGACAATATTATTTCAGATTACTCAGAAAAGTACAGAACAGTATTTTACATTAGTAATATTATAATAAAAACTTAATAGGACAAGGCCTTTTTAATTTAAAACCTGCAACTAGTCTATCTAACTCGGTAATTAAACATGTATAGGGTGAACAGTCCCTACAAAGTGATTATTTCTTTCTAAAGAAACAAACACAGGCCAGAATTTAAGGCCTGCAACTATCTAAAACATAGTATCTCAGAAGAATAAGGGTTAGAATCATACAAACATAAGTGAATTTTTTACTAATTTAAAAGAATAGACAAAGGAATTAAACCTAATTTAACCCGGGACAGACAAAAAGGGGGGGGAAAACCGTCCAAAACAAAGTGAATTTCCAAAAAAAAGTTAAACAAAGGTAAATTCAAATTTTCATATCCAACAAGGACCCAACGAGTAAGGGGAAACCAGTACAATTCAAAGTGAATATTACTTTTTAAAAAGAATAGACAAGGCAAATTCAAAACCTCATATTTCTAATTTTGTTTCTAAAAAATAAAAAAAATTCCACAAAGTAATTTCCCCAAATTTTAAAAAAAATGACAAGGGAAATAAACCCACTTTTTAAAACAGGTTAGACAAGAAAAAAATAAATAAATGAAAATTTTCAAAAAAATAAATTTTAAAAGGTAAAATTAAACCCTAATATTCTATAGGTTTCTGCAGAGAAAAAAACCATACAATACAAAAATTTAACTAAAAAAAAACAAAAAGCAAGGTCGTTCAAACCCGCACTTATCTTAACAAGTCTAAAAAAATAACGGGGGAAAAAAAATCAAGGTGAATAAACCATTTAAAAACTTTTAATTGAAAGGGGGAAAATTTCAAAAAATCCCCCTGAGTGAACCAGAGCTTTGCTTTTATGAACAAACACCCTTCCTTGCAACAACAATAAACATAAGATAATTTAATATCTCACTGAGAATACAGTTTCAGAAATATACTAAACTATACAGAATTATTACAATATGTTTAAGTAAGATTTTATTGCTAAATACAAATTATAAAACATAGAGAGGGTTGTAAGCAGGAGAGGGATGACTTCCACCTGTCCTGAGCATAGAGTTCTTTGATGTTCCAGAATGTTAACAGGTTTAAATTACTGACAATTTGTCATTATCGACAAAATACATGAAACGTGACCCTTAATTCACTAAGATAGTGACAGATCCTAAGTGTGTAAATCAAGAGATGAATGACCAGCTTGTTTGAATGACGGAATTCTTTGGACAAAAAAAAACATTTCCTTTCTTGACATTGAGTTTAGATTTGTTCTCATTTTACAAATAATTCTCTTACTAAATGTACTTTACACATAATCTTGTCCTTAACATTCATTATATGTAAAGACAACAAAACTTGTGTTTATCATGTTATATAAGACAACTGATCAAAAATTATTTAATAATTGATTTACAGGCAAAGATTGGACTATTTTTACTGTATTAAATATTAGCCAATTATTATTAAAATAATTAAGTTGCTGGCCATGAAAATTATTTTACTGTAATACATTACAACTAGTCTTACCACAGCAGCAAGGGCTCGTGCAATAACTGCTGCTGAACCCCTCAAATGAGCTGGATACGAGGATTTTTCTAAAAGTAAACAAACTGACGGTAGCACAGAGAAATCAAACTGTCCATAAGACCATTCTTTGGAAGAAACACTGTTGTATGTTCCTTGGAAAATGAAGCCTTGATCATTCAAAACGTGTGCTTCTCTTTCTATTCTGTTCTGCATGTAAACTTGATCATCTGCAGTAAAAGATATAAAATTCAGCAAGGCCAAGTATTAAAAATATAATGATGAACTGTGTTTAAATGCATTTAATATATTATACATTGCTTATTATTCTTTAAAAATTACAGAATAAAATATGTGAAAATGTAACAACCCTTAAAGTGTCAGTGCAGTGATGTGATGGTTGCTATTAGCGATATTACTAGGTGAAAATAACAGAGGCTTTGTTTCACTTTTTGCCTACTTTGTTAGGAAAAAAAGGCTTTTGTTCCTGGTAAACCTAAATCGAGAGGGAGTTGCTCTGTAATCCTTCCCACTGTCATCACTTTTGACCTATGTCATTGAACCTCTTAACTCTACTGGTGGCCGTCACCTGGACGCGTCTGCAGTAATTATTTTATTATATTATAATGCATAGCGGTAACATAGCAACATAATCTTGGTAGCACTGGAAACATAAGATTATTATATATTTTCAGATGTCACTTGTTCTACGTATGAGCCGTTTCAATATTGGAATGACGTGATAACAGCACAGTAAATTTCTGTCTTTGCGTCATGATTGATGTTTGAACCAAAGAATTGTTGATGAATTATTTATTCATGTATATTATTATGCTTGATGTGTTATATTTTCAGAATGACATACAAATGGTCTTGGGTTAATATATTTTTGACAAACATCATTATCTTTATGTGATTACTTTATTGACTCAGATTGTATTTTTTTTTTTTTTTTAACTTTTTCAATGTATATAGTTTATTCAGCCAATGTTACTCCAATATTTCAATTTCATTAATTATATACGTTATTATATAGTAAAAATAATGAGGTAAAAATGTTTTAATGGGCATTCTAGTACATACCTCAACTACAAATTTTTAATCCCAATATCTTTTGTATGGTTTTACTAAACAATACATACTGAAAACTTTACATTTTCATATATTCTATAACATTTATTGAAATGTTTACTAAATCTCATACAACAAGGCAAAGTAAACATTTCTATATTTGGAACATTTTATAAATTGTTTTTATACAAAAATAGATAATCTTTGAAAAAACATGTTATATTTACTTTCCAATCAGATATCGTTGTTCTCTATGTTTTTCTGAAGAGAAATATATATAAAACAATGTATACATACTGTAACATTTATTTTTCTGTTTGTTTATGGTAAAAACGTACATGAGACCTAATAAATAGGGAAAGTACATATGTTTAGTTTTTGTAAGATAACTCTAATTTACTTATAGGTATACCCATAAAGTTATACATTTTCAAAAACTAGATAACATATAAAATCTGTTGGCTATTTTGGAAAAGGTTGACATAAGTAAATGTTCTAGGCATAGTCCCCCCTCTATTTTAGAAAAAAAAGATGAAATATGAAAATACAAATGTACAAAATAATAGTTCATTTTAAATTAAATATTATTATTCACCACTTAATACTGAGAATAAATGTACGTACCAAGGACACATATTGAATCAATTATAATTTTATTTCTTTTTAATAAAAACCCCTTGCGCAACATCTAAAAACAGCCTGCCACTGGGAGGAAAATGACCTGCTACTAGTAGGGTTAACTAACGCGGTATCAGAGACAAAGCAAAAAAAAAGACAACTGAACAGGAAACAAAGGTTTTTTTCTTACCTCAGGCAGGGACTATAACTAATTACGCTATCCACACCAATGGTAGACATTAACCCATGGGAAAGAAGGATTCTTTGAGAGACGGTGAATACTTTGGATTGATTACAATGTGTATTTTACATATATTATCTCTAGGTAGCCAATGATGACTGTTATTAAGGAAAGAAAAGAAAAAAGTTTTAACACCTCTTATTTAAAAAAATGCTAATGTTTCAAGTAAATAACTCCATTTACTCATTC
>JAQJVL010002118.1:0-120656 GCA_035578905.1 Stictocephala bisonia
TAGAATTATGTATAATATCATCATATAAACCTAATTATGGGCCCTTTAAATTGCTAAAATATAATCTTCCATCATTCTCAAAACCCTAATTGGAAATATTTACGTATTAATTTTGACCTATTTTCAGGTGAGAGTTCTCCTAGATCAGCTTCAGAGCAACCAATGTGATTTTCCAGCAGCAGGATTTTTCAAAGTCAACTTACAGCTCTTGCATTCTGTAAGAATATATTTTTATTGGAATTTATTACGAGAATTACTGATATTAATGTTCACCCCAAGGTTTCTCATGTTACTAAATGTTCTTATACACTTTTTTCAGTTTCTGTTGCTTGGGATTGAGTATTGTATCCTGTCAGCCCAGTACCAAGCTGAACTACGTGACGTCACTGGAGTATGAAGGACTTCCTATGTGACCAACTCAAACACTGAATGTGTATTATCAATATTTAGACTTGTGAAGATAAGATGTCAGGAGAAAATAAGAAACTGTGGCTTATAAAATTGAAATGATTATAATGAAACGTTAAATTACATTCTATACGATATTGACGTCACTATTAGTCTTTTTTCTCCTAATTTTTATTTTTTACGTAGAAATAATCATTGTTAAGTTTAATATTCCTTTTAAAAATTTGTTCTTGGCATACTACTTTAATAACATCAAAGCAATTTGTGTTAATAACATTTATTGGTGTATGAATGTATAAATTTTAGATTATAAAAATTACATCCTAAATAGTATAATTGTTTTAATTTATTGTCCTTCTTAATTTTTTAGAACTATTATTCCTAAAATAAAATTGCTTAATCAGCCAACGATGGAATGAAGCCTTATAGATAAAAAAACTTGTAGTTATACCTTATTCTATTCTATTATTCTTTTATTAAATTAATTTATAATAATAATGAATTTTCATTATTTTTATAAATGTTTACATGAATAAATATGTTTTACTGTCAATAAATAAAACAGTATATAATGTAATTTACGAGTAATCCAACAGTAAATGTCATTGTACGAGAATGGGCGGATGGGTGGGTGAATACTATTGTACGTACTCGTATATACCGGATGTCCAAAAAAGAGGTTTAAACGTTTGATTTTGTATAGGTCACCCATTTATGCATCGATCATTTTGAAAATGCACAGGTTTTTATAAATTTTTTAATATGCTGTTTAAGGTTATACCTCTAACATTTAAGGGAGCAGGATAGTGCCATAGATGAAAATATAAATAATTTTGTTCAATTAAAAATGACTCTCTTTGAATTGGTACAACATGTTTAACTGCTTTGCAGCTATATCACTCAGTGTTAAGCATCGATTTCTGCTCACCAATATTCCTTGTGCAAACTAAAATTTACTGTAAACGGTTGTAAAAAACTAAAAAATACTATAAGTTGCTGTAAAGAAGTTTAAATTGAAGTTTAATAAATGGCATATTATGTTGAACAAAAAGTAAAGTTCTTTGCGTAGAATATATTTTTTTTACGTTACAAAAGCATGATTAATTGATATCGCCTTCCATGGAGTTAAACCACCAAAAAATCCAACAATTAATAAGTGTAAAAATCTATTACTAGAAAATGGCATTGTTATACAAATGAATTCAAGAAGAATAAACAAAGAAGTAGAACAATAATACATATACATAACTTGTATATGTATTGATTCTTCATTATCCTGGTAAACCCAAATCACTATGAGAGTTTGAACATGACACTGGTGTTCCATAATTTTATGTATTGAGAATTATTAGAAGAATTAAATTAATGTTGTATTTAAGTTACCTGGTACACAATTTACTAGAAAATGACCAGGACATTAGAGTGACATTGTTTTCTGTGTGGTTTAAGGATTTAAGTTAAAATTGGCATATTTCAATTGTTTTCCTAGAGGAATTATATTTTTACCGCAATAGTCTTGCAACAAGTCACACTCTTTACTATTACAACATCTCTAATCCCCACATTTTCGACCAGGTTCCACTTAAATCAAAAAGCCTTTATGTTAAGCAGCTATCAGTGTTCCCATAATTTTGGAAATCGCAATGAATGGTATTAGGTATGCTAGAGTTTTATATCATGACGTTCCTCTTTAAAGATTCCAGAAATGACCCTCCACACTATAATAATCTTCGTATAGTTTGAAAAATATTTAGTATTTATTGTAATAAATTTAGGCCTTTATTTATTTTATCTTGGAATACATTTTATTTGTAATGTCCAGAAAAGTTACAATGTATGTTGATAATGTGCCTATGATAAATAAGGAATTAATGATGTAAAATAATGGTGGGTCAGAACTGCTAAGCACTTTGTGAAAACTAACTGACATAGATAATGCAATCACAAACCGAGTAAAGCCTGCGTTAAACCAGTATAATTATAGGTATTTACCTAACAAATTCTTGGTCTTCGGGGTTCAACTGAGAAAAGCAGAGGAGGACCGTAATCATAACAACGCAAGGGAATTGTTCAGATCAATAAGGTTTTTAAGAAGGGATACATCCCAAAAACAGACAGCATCAAAGATAAAAATGGAAAACTCACTTGCGACAGAAAAAATGTTCTTAGCATATGGAAACAATATTTTAAGCAACTACAGAATGCTAATAAAAGACCTGACGAAGAAAAAGGAGCAGAAAATGAAAATAAATTAATTTTCTAACATGTGCAACCAAAAGTAGATGAACCATCGCTTAAAGAGGTGGAAGAAAGCGTAAGACAACTAAACAACAATAAAGCCCCAGGAAATGATAGCATTCTGGCTGATATATTCAAAATTGGGGGAAGAGAGCCATTAAGTTGTATGCATATATTAATATTAGAATTATGGAGAAAAGAAACAATACTCAATGATTGGAATGAGGCACTAATAACACCTATTTTCAAAAAGGGTGATAAGACAGAGTGCAAAAATTATAGAGGTATTTCTATTTTAAGTTCAGCATATAAAGTACTATCAAAAATCTTCTTAAATAGACTGAAAGAGTATATAGAAGAGAATATTAAAGACCGCCAAGCAGGATTTGTTCAAGGTCGCTCTACTACAGACCAAATATTTGCCATAAAACAATCTCTCTCAAAATATTGGGAGTTTAATAAGGATGTTCACCTATTATTTATAGATTTTCAAAAAGCGTGTAATAGCATAAATAGGATGAAAATGTATGAAAAAATGCAAATGTTTTGCATCTCAGAAAAGCTTATAAAATTGACACAAATATGTATTGATAAATTAAGATGTAACATGAAAGTTAATGGAGAATATACAGAGGGATTTGAAGTTAATATAGGAGTTCGTCAAGGTGATGTTATATCACCTCTACTCTTCAACCTATTCTTAGAAGATAGACTCAGGAAGACAAAAGATTTAAGAGATGGGATCTATGTTGGATCAAAAGTAAATGTGTTAGATTTTGTGGATGACGTAGCTCTTCTTGCTGACAGTAGAACAGAGCTGGAAAATTTAGCAAAAATGCTCATTCAAAAAACCAGAAAGGTGGGATTAGAAATAAACCAGGATAAGACAAAATATATGCATGTAACCAGAAGACAGGAAATGAATAGAATACAAAATATTAAAGTGGACAAGTGGGAATTTGAAAAATTTGAAGTTTAAAAACTTTGGCATAAATTTAGCACAAAACATAAAAGAGGAAAATTAAATTCAAATTAGACTAGTCTTAGCCTCTAGGACCTATTGGGCAGTAGAGAAATTACTTAAATCAAAAATATTGTCTAGGAAAACTAAGGTCAAAATCTAGCATACAATAGTCCTCCTTGTGTTACTATATGGAGCAGAAACAAGGACACTGACAAAGGAATATGAGAAGAAACTTATTTTTTTGAAAATAGAGTAGTAAGAAAGATTTTTGGTCCAGTATGCGAAGCAGATGTTTGGAGAATAAAAAAGAATAGAGAATTAAGAGAAATATACACTCACCAAGATATATTAGCACTAGTGAAAAGTAGAAGACTACGGAGGGCTGGACATGTGTGGAGGCGAAAAAATACCTCGATTATTAAATATATTGAACGATCTAACCCAGAAGGTAAAAGACTCCTTGGCAGGCCAAGACGTAGATGGAGAGATCAGGTCCTCAAAGATATTCACAAATTGGGGACTACACCTGAGGCAGCAAAGAACAGAGCAGAATGGAGATGCATTGTTGGCGAAGCCAAAAACCAACTGGGGTTTCAATGGCCAAGGGGGTAAGGTAAGGTAAGTAAATATGTTTTATAGTCAAAGATGTTTGTTTATGAGCTAAATGTTAAAAAAACATTTTTGAACATAACCATACTTGATTATATGTTGTAATATTTTAAGATAAAAAATACTTTTCTAGTACTAGAATGTTTGGTTTAATTAACTGTGATAATATTCTATAATAATACAAATATGAAAAAAATTAACGATAAAAATAATATGTAATATTTAACTTTTAATAATAGAAGATAACAATATATAATGTGTTACTGTTGCACTTCATTATAGGAAAGGCTTAATATTTATTTAATAAAATCACTACAGTCATTAAATTAAGTTTATGAAAACACATTAATCGAAGAACAACAAGATATAGTGTACAATAAAAATAATTAACTATCTACTGTAGAAACTAAGTAAATTAAAAAAATATTAGCTAGGGTTCCATTAATAAGTAAACAAATAAGGAAACTGTGAAAAAATGTATACAAGGTAAGAGAACGGAGAATGTATGACAGATATCACTTCGATTGAAAGAATAGAACAATAATGATCATAATAAAAACAACAATAATAAGAAAGCACGCAAACACGTAATAATTTATTATAATAAAGAATAACCTTCAGATATCGGTATTATATGAATAGTAACGTTCTTAAAATATATTTTATAAAAAATTTACAAATAACTAAAATGATACATATTAATAATATAATAATTTTAACAAGTGTAAATCAATTACCGTCATTGTTGGCTTTTAGCATGTTCTATAAAGCAGTAAAGGCCAAATCTATCAAGAAAAAGTCGGTAGAATTTAAGTTGCAGCCTGAAACCTCTTCATATTACAAAAACCATAATCTTTTAGGTGTTAAAAATATATTGTTAATACAAATGCCTATTTGTAGTTTCTGCCTGTATAAAAGAAATAAAATATTCATTTGAAATAAAAAAAGTATTGGAAATTATTAAAACAATTTTAATAATAGATCAGGTAACGATCAATAGTAATACAACCACAGGCTCATCAATAAATATGATTAGACCATCAAGCACATTTATATTTTACAATATCCCTCGTATAACGGATACATTACTTTCTTATGGACCTGTTTTCGATTCTATCATCAGTAATAAATCCTGAAAATATCCAAAACGGTAATCATATTTTTACAAATTATATAAATTCTACATGTATTTAGAAAGGATGTACTGTGATTTTAATAAGATGAGCGTTCCATTTTTCTTACTTGAACTAGGTTTCATCTCATGTGTAGTATGAAGTGCATAAGTTTGCCATGCTTATCCTACCATAATCAATAGTAAAACTTCATAATGTATGAGAAAATACTGTATTTATTTAGGGGTTTGAACCATTTATTAAATTAAAATAAATAGTAGGTTCTATTTACCCACTGACTCGCCCAATATACGTAAAATGTCATTGATCAAATCACCCACCTAACATAAGTGGGGTGGTATTTCAAAAAGCTTACTTTACAAATGTTACTAAATTGATAAATATCGTAAATGATTCTTTTGATGCCTAAGAAATATTTTATGTGTATGCATACTTACTTATTAATCAAGAGCTAGATAATTTCCTTAACTATTAATGCAGAGGGTTTTTAATTGCAAAAATTCAATGCAAATAAAAAATAAAAGGCATAACTCACCTCTTTCATTAGAGTCAAGCTGTAATCTCCAATCTACTAGTCAAAGTAATCTACAATCAATTACACCTGGCAGCGAAAATACTTCTTGGTATCACCTGTAATTAACTGCTACTCATCACGCCAGCCCACACCACAGGCTGTTATTTTATAATCACTGACTAGTGCGTGATATAAAAGGTAGTAGGTAGTATATCATGTCCTCATAGGCATTCTTATCGAATGGAAAATGATAATTTAGGTTTTCTTAAACGTGCATTATTAAACATCGTTCTAATTTACTTAATTTGGCACAACGTAAACTATATATATAAACGGGGAATCTCTTTCAGATCATAATCTGACTGTTAGGCAATTGACAAATAGTATAATTAATTTATTAATTTAATGCCTATTGTTTAAGTCAGTCTTTTAGTTGTTTTTTAATGCGTTACCAATGAATAATTTATTTCGGAGTTAAAGAACAATTATAATTTTCATGAAAAATCTTTTAGATGATCGTTGATAAGGGAAGAGTTACGATCCCTCTCTTTCAAGTTAACTGGGAGGTTAAAATAGACAATAGTAATTTTTAAAACAAGTTTGCGATCGTTATAAGATTAGCTTAAAAAATGGGGCCAATGAATAAAAAAGCACATGTATTGGTGGTTGGATGAGATCAGTACAGTTGGAGAGTATGCGTACAGTTTAAGCAATAGGTTACCTAAGATAGAAGGTGGGGTTGAATTATACCTTAAATCAATATCTTAGGACCTTTAAACGAAACTGTTGAGCCTTATCGTAGATTGAATTTAGTAAGAAAGATTACTTATAGATAAATAAAAAGTGGTCCTTGGGATTTGATATACGGGGTTATAATGTGCAAACTCCTAATCAAATTATATAACCATGAGTTCAAACTAATTGTTGACAGTATAACTATGATTCATCAACATATGTGAAAGTTAACCACAGTAAGTTGTATCAACTAGGGAAATCCTGTTGCCTAGTTATACTAGCTTAGCTAGGCGTGGGTACGAGGAATGCTTGACTCAGATAAAACATCATACATTTGATGAAAGTGCTTATTAGTAATGGCCAACCCTAAAACTTACAATTATATCTATTACACGTACTAACATACTCTGTACGTTTGTGGATTCGTGGGTGGGTGTGTCAATACTATGTAAGTGTATAGGTGGGTAGGTGAACGCTTGGTTCATGCAATAGTCTCTACGTTTATACGTTTATGGGGAGCTGTTTCGGATGTTGTATACAGAAGACGACGTAGTATCAGGTTTACGACTTGGACCATTGCTCTTAGTAAGGGACAAATGACCTTCGTTAGTATCAATGACTACACTCATTCTTTCCCCATATTCAGCCATGCATCTACGATAAGTCTCTTAATAATGAATAGTTACGAATAAATAATTTTAAATGCTTACTACGTGGAAGGAAAAGTCAATAAACTGAAGTCGAATAAGTAAAGCATATCTGGTTAAACTTTTTTATTTAAAATATTAAAGGATTGACTTAAATAATGGGCGTCAAAATAGTTAATTAATAATAAAATATGTCAATTATAATCAGAAAGAGGTTCCCGTTTTAACGCTAATGATTTACATGGTTTAAGAGTACCCAGTGAAGATAATCGTGAAATCAATTCATGCAAGAACATATTAACTAAGTTAGACGATATTGTGGGATAATGTGATTGTATGGGTACAAAATTATCTCTTTTCATTCAATAAGAATGCCTACAATGACGTGATATACTAACTACCACCTCTTATATCACGCACAAGTAAGTGATTATAAAATAACAGCCTGTGGTGTGGACTGGCGTGATGAGTAGCAGTTAATTACAGGTGATACCCAGAAGCATTTTCGCTGCCAGGTGTAATTGATTGTAGATTACTTCGACTATTAGATTGGATATTACAGCTTACCTGTGATGAAAGAGGTGAGTTATGCTTGTAATCTGCATTCCATTTGTGAAATTAAACACCTTCTAGAGTAATTATTAAGGTAACTATCTAACTATTGATTAATACATAATTGAGTGTGCACTTTTTAATAAAATATTTCTTAAGCTTCAAATTATTCATTTAAGATAGTTATGAATTGAGTAACACTTCCAAAGTAAGCTTTACGGAATTATTTTACAAGTTCCATATTACTATTGATAATATAACATTCAAACTGCGTTTTTTAATATCTAAATGATTAATACAACTTTGCCCAGTTATATTAGATAACATTTTATTAACGGAATGTGCATTTGTGTTATATGAGTTATTTATATTACTAATAATACAATTCATCATTAACATTTGCCAACGTATATTAAAGTAATATTAATATGGTTCAAATAAATATATTTATTAAGTCAATAAATGCAATAGTTATGAAGAACATTTCCAGTAGTCTTATATAAGATATACACACTAACGTAACTTAATAAGTTTTGTTTCTATAATAAAAGGAGACCATCTGAAAGATGATATACAAATTTTAACACGACACAGAATACGTAAGAGTTTTTTCTTATTATTTAACGAAACATAAAAAACACTAGAATAATATTATTGCTTTTATAACAAGATTTATTCTTATGATGATGTATTATTCAAAATGATCATGTAAAGAAATGTAACGTTAAATTAAGGGAGTACCAGTCACATACGGTGTAATTCAGTATTATCATGTAAAATAATAATAAACATAACTTGCATTATTATTAACATAACTAACATTATTGCGACAGGGAATTCTACTTACTGACAGGAAGTTTTCCAAGATGATTATGGAGGGACTGGCAGTCATCATACTAAAACTTAGTAGGATAAATTAGTAAGTGATTGAAGTACTGTTTAGTTACAGGGACACCTCCTCAATGACTAGGAGTCTTCCTAAATGGCAGTGATCTTTTCTCAATTATAGGGAGTCCTACAGAATAGAAATGAGTCCTCCTTTACGATTAAAATTTCTTCTCAGCTATGCGTAATCATTAATAACGACAGAAAGTCTTACTTAATTATATGGAGTCCTCCTTAACCAGATGGATTCCTATTCAAATGATATAGAGTCCTCCTTAATATCAGGTAGTAATTTTCAATTATAGGGAGCCCTCTTTAATTAAAGAGAGTATCCTCAAAGATATGGAGTCCTCCTTAATGACAGGGAGTCGTCCTCAAGTATAGGGAGTCCTCTGTAATTAAAAGGAATTTTACTGAATGACAGGGAGTCCTCCTTAATGTCTTGGAGTCTTCCTCAATTATGGGTAGCCCTCTTTAATGACAGGGAGTCTTATTCAATGATAGGGAGTCCTCCTTAATAACAGGAAGTCTTACTAAATGATAGGGAGTTGTCCTTAATGATTAAGAGTCAATAAAAAAATCAATCAATAAAATTGAGTCCTCCTTAATGACTAGGAGTTATCCTCAATTATAGGGAGTCCTCCTTAATGACGGGAATTTTACTCAATGATAGGGAGTCCTCCTTAATTACAGGGAGTCTTACTAAATGATAGGGAGCCTTCTTTAATTACAGAGAGCCTTACTCAATAATAGGGAGTCCTCCTTAATGACAGGGAGTCATAATAAATTATAAGGAGCTCCTTTTAATTATAGAGAGCCTTACTCAATGGTATAGCCCTCTTTAATTTTAGGGAGGCTTATTCAACTTTAGGGAGTCCAATTTAATGACAAGGAGTGTTACTCAATAATATGGAGTTGTCCCTATTGTCAGAGAACCATTCTGAATGACATGGAGTACTAGTAAGTTACAGAAAATCCTCCTCAATTACAGTTAGTTCACCTCAATTCTAGAAAGTCCTCCTCTATGACTTGAATATCCTCCTCGAGTATGTGAAACCACTTATAATCGTGGTTTTCAATGTTTAATTGTTCCTAATAGTGAAGAGGGTTGTTTTATTTAAGTAGAAGTCATTGTTTTTATAAACGTTTACCTTGTTTTACTTATATCTGCAATATGCATACTTTATGGACGTTAAAGATTGTAAGCTAATAAATTCTTGTTTAGTTAAAATCTTAACTAATCACTAATTATTGATGTTAGGATGAAATTACTTGTAATAAAGTTCAAGAAAACAAATTAATTTTGTCGATAACTAACTTATGAATAAACAGGCTAGCTAAAAGTGGGTCAATGTTGTCAGAACTGTCACATTAACGTTAGAACTGAATATGATGCTATTTACTCTCAATATTTGTCGAATCCTCAAACAAAATCACTGGCTTGTGCAATTATAATACAATTAATAACTAACTTGTAATGGTTTACCATAATCTATAAGAGTTTAGAACTTATAGTTGAAAAACGGTGAGCAAAACCTTTAAAAAGAATCTATAAAGTACAATGTAAACATATTTTAATGATAATAATATAATTAATACCCTTATCTATATTTTGAAAATACTTAAAGGAAACAATTAAATATGAAAAATAAAACTTACCACAGTTACAAAACTATTACATATAGATTTGTTGTATTTACAGAGTAATTATATTCCATATAATAAGTGATAGTGATGTAAATTATTTTAATAATAACTATAATTATCATGCCTAAAACTAATTTTTGCTGGTTCCAGTCATTATGTATCAATGAACGAGCAGAGGTCCTGTACTGAAATAATATTTGATTTGAATCAATTGTAACAATAAAAATGACTCCTCTAATCCTTGTATTTGTACCTAATATATTGTGAAATATATTATGACATTGTTAGTTGTATAGTATCGTTCAAATGCTACTTACGAAAATATTACAGAAGAATGTACGTGTATACCAAATATAATGTTGGAAGCCGATTTGGTTTAGCTTCAACAATTATAAAAACATTAATTATGCATAATGAAATACAAAAACCAGTTAGTGTTAACGAACAAATCAATTGGATTGTTTTTACTTCCTAAAGGAATTTTATTGATCTCGGAAAATGTAATAACACCTTTGAGTGCCTTATTTTTTCCTTCGAGACATTTTAATCGTTAAAACGTATTGGAACCTTAAGTTTTGTATTCCTGATTAGGGGTGAATATATGTAATACTTAAATAAAATATTAATAGGTATGTACAACATTTTAATAAATCTTGGTAGGTACAATTACGTAACCAACCGATTATGAAATATATATATTTCATTTATATATATTAAAGGAATATATATATATCCATATATATATATATATATATATATATATATATATATATATATATATATATATATATATATATATATATATATATATATATATATATTTTAATTTTGTGTTTGTTTACATGTAGGTATGGGTTGTTGTCTTTGTTTTATTTTAAATCTATGCTTTTTTCATTAGTAAAATAAGTTTTCATACCATAATTATTAGTTTGTATTTTTACTTGGGATTAAATTAACTCACAATTAACTTTGAAGTGATTTTTATATATTCAAGTAATGCATGTGTTCAAAATTAAAATGCTAATTTAGTATCAATCTCTTTTACAGTTTCCATTGGCAAATAATTGATATCGTAATATAAAATCTCTGTGCAACATAATCTAAATTAAGATCAGACAACTATATGGTACTAATATTTTCCTCTCTTTTTATCCATCACATTTGCTATATATCATGTAAAAGTACATTCAACCTTTACTGTATAATCAATGACCCAGAGACAGTGTTCGTGACAAGGGCCTGTGGAGCGTGTACCACTTTTACTTTATTAGTGATGTATCGTTGGAATCATAAATAATCGTGTTCTTCTGTTTGTTGTTTGTTCTTCATTCCTGAAAATTATAACTCATACTTTATAACATGTTATACAAGTACTTTTCTTGTAAGTAAAATACCATAATATTTACAATTTACTAAATAATTACAATTATACTTAAGTACTATACTACTACTTATACTAGGAATGATAAAAAAAGTGGAGAAGAAACTATTTATCAACCACACTATTATAAGTCATTTGAGATAAATTCCCTAACATTTATAATTGTATTATTTTATTATTCTCATTCAGACCCAATTACACCACGTGAAGTACGGTAAATGCATGCTTTATTGATGAGTTAGTTTCCTTTGTGTTCAGACTTGTTTTCTTCATTCCGAATTTTTTTACAAGACTATGTTGTTTTAATACTTATTTCCTGTCACCCTCAGACCAAGCTTACGATCAAAAGTCTGTTTATGAAATGTAGTTTTGTTTGAAATGTCAGATTATTTATCTTATATTATTAAGAATTCTCTAAGTACACCAGTTTATATTATTAATTTTCGTTTTCCTCTGCTTATTCATTTTTATTTCAACAATGAATTTTGTTATCATCGTGTTTTAAACTCTCTAATACTACCATTGAACTTCCGTATTTTTATATACATTCAATGTCTAAACGGAATCCAATGGGGTGGGAATTACCACTAAAGGTTTAGATTGACTTAGGTATGTAAACAATAATTGAAAATGTAATATATTTAATTAATCAATAACTAAGTAAAATCATTACATTGTAAGTAAAGTTTTGAATGTACCTCCCTTCAAACATCATGTCATCGGTTTAGTAAGAAGACGTTTACTTTGCGTGATGGTCCAACATAAACGGCCCTATTCCATCATAACTATAGGAAGGCCATACAATAACGTAGAATACCTTTGTATAATTTAACCCATTACATGTTATTGACATCAGTCACGGAATATTATGCCTCACTCCAACACAAGCTTACACCGTGCCAGTAGCTGTAAACTATTAATTGTGTTAAAAAGTGTTGTTTATCAACTAATAATAAATAAATTAATTTTATCAAACCATTAATGAACATTATAGCGGAGCTATAAACGATTAAAACTAAACAGTACTAATCTACCTTTTACGTTTTATGTTGTAACAGCTCATTAATTTTGGGAGTAATTTATTTTTTAGGCTAAATAAGTAACTTATTGGGTTTCCTATAGAGACACCGGTGAGCTGACACCTCCCCCCACACTCCTACTCGGTAAGAAGGTCAGAACGATGGATCAAGGCCGGAAGACCACTGCAGCACCTAGCTTCCTTCAATGGAGGGGTGGGGGAGTGTAACTATATCGGTCTTTGGATGGACTAGTCTAGGGATGGTCGAACCAGTGTTTACAATTTTGAATTTCATATTTATGTAATAGTCAGTGTGGATAGTGCGTATAAAAAGATTACTTCTGTATGAAGGACTTTCATTTTTGAATATCATTATCATTGAAAAAAATGTATTTTTAGTTTTAATGATGTCATTAAATTCACATTACGTCTGTAGTTGTTTGTCACAGAAACATTTGGTACATTTTAAAATGAGTATATCTATAATCGATCATTCTCCTAAATACCTAAGCTTCGTTAACCAGCTGTTATTTGTTAATATATATACAGGGCGTTTGAAAAGAATAGGACACAACTTTAGGAAATTATTTAATAGGTAAAAATAAACAAAAACGTACCCATGAAGATATATCTTATCTCGCTTAGTTTGGCGTTTGTATGTGTGTTTTATAAAAAAATACCTTATTTCCTAAAGGGTATTAGCTATAGTTTTTAATCTTTACAGAAATATTTCACTTTATACCACCTATTATACTCTAAAAAAATAAAACAATATTTTCATCCATTTCAAAATAGCGGCCGTATAAAATGTTAATGGAAAATTTCATGAAAACATAAGTAAAAATAAGATATTTTCACGATACCTAATATTTATTCTTAAAATAGTGAGATTTTTTGGCACCTTAATTTTTACAATCGGACAATAAATGACCGGGAAAATATTAATTTTCTGATTATTTACAAAAAGTGTTGTAACGCTCGTATACTAGAGTTTACTGAATTGAACAAAACCACCAGATAATTTTTGCACACAATCTGAAAAGTTTCATTTTATCAGTTATTTACTGATCGATTGTAACAAATGAAGTACCAAAATATTTGCCTCTTTGTAGCCTAAATATAAGGTACCGTGACAATATTTTTGTTTTTGCTGTGGTTTTCTTGAAATTTAGCATTACAATATTAAAATGGCCGCCATTTTGAAACAGGTAAATGTATTATTTTATATTTTTAGAGTATATTTAGTGGGGTAAACTTAAGTATTCGTGTCAAGTTTCAAACGTATAGCTAATACTGTTTAGGAGATATGGTATTTTTCAAAGAACAGACATACAGACAGACAGACCCTAAACTAATCGAGATAAGACACATCTTCATAGGAACCTTTTTGTTCATTTTTAATCATTTCCTGAAGTTTTACCCCACACTTTTCAAGCACCCTGCATATATATAGATAGATAGATATAGATATGCATCTATCTATATATATGCATATCTATATACAAATTCTCTGTTTGAATATACAAATTCTAAATGTTCAACATATAAATATAGATGTACATATGATTATTTTTTATTCATTACTCAAAAGTCTCGTGGAATATTTTATTAGTAAGGAGTCAATTTAGCATTAGTTTATATTTGTTTTTGGAGTGTAAAACAATTCTTTTAGTTTGCACAGCATTATATTCTTTATTTTAAGGTAGGTCTACTATTTTAAGTAATATACCATTACTGATAATACCAAAATTAACAGGTTAAATTTTTAAAAAACAATATTTCAATAGGTTATTCCATTAAATTTATATATGCACTTCATTAACATTTCAAATGTATGTTATATCCCTCCTGAACGAGTAGGGAAACATGGTAACCTAGTTGCAAGACATTAATTTTATCTTCCATAACGGTGACATACACGGAAAAGACACTTCAGGCGTGATACACGTCATAGCGTAAATAAGACATAACATTTTAGAGTGCTTTTACAGCAAGATGTTGTATATAAGACAAATGTAATAGTGGCACTTTAGCGTGTAAAATATTTGTCATGAAACAGGATGAATATATAAAACTAAAAATATGCTCATTATGTTCATAAATATAGCAAAAAATCTAGTTCATTATTTCATGTGTGATTACTGATTTTATTTATAAGCTTTTATTTTATATTTAAACATTTATAATTAAAAATAGCTTCTCGTGTCTCTTTATCGATATATATGACTTACTTATCCTTTAAAAACGAAGTTAAATATAAGTTATGTTCGGTGTTTACTAATTTATCAAAATATCTAATATAATTTAGGTGCAACAAACATTTTTATCATAATTATAAATATAACCCCAGGAATATCCATCATATGACATTAAATACACTACCCATTGCAAAGACATAAATGTAAATGAATGGTATATAGTTGAGATAATCAACAAGCAAGTACTACCTTATATTATGAAGTATAAGATTATAGGATACACTACCAACTCACCTACCGATAATATAATTAAAACTAACATTGTTTACAAAAGTAAAAAAATAAACACAGTAGTTGCTTACGGTGAATAAAATGAAATAAAGTATATGCTGTAGTACTTCATTTTATATTTGAATATTATACTTCTTACCGCACCTTAAGTGTTCCTAGGATAATCAAATAGTTACCAAAAACATTATTATTTTGACTAACAAATTGTGTGTCTGCCTAAAAGTAATCTCCAGTACAACATGTTTAACATATTTGTTCTAACTTGACCGTAATAGTGATAAAGATGCATTGCTTTTGCTTAGTTGAATGTTTATTTAACGACGAATTTTCAGTTGTATTTAATTCAATATGGAATGTTTAATACAGATGGAGTAAGTAAAAATCAACGACATTTGTTGTTTCTATGTAATAAAGCATATTAAAAACATCCTAAATGGAGAACTTTATCCGAGAAACAAAAACCAATGCGTAAAAACATCCTGCAGTGTTACTGTAAATAAGTGTGACAGTTCATATTAAATGTGAAAGGCATGTTTGTAACCACAGCTTCAAAACTACTTAAGGAGTGCGACTCAAACCAGAAGGGCTAAGCTGTATAAAACTGCCTCTCGACTGTCCAAATAACAGATTGCGCATCTTATCCTGTCAGTGGACTCATGGTGGTCATTTTTACCGCAACTATACATTTGTATTAATAAATAACGCAATATGGCCGCGTTTTCGTTCAGCCTTTGTCTACTTGTTGGGGACGGGGTTACAGACAATGCTCAGTTGATCTACGAGTTTCATTCCGTAAACAAGTTGAGTGGCGTGGTCTTTTTGACCGCATGCGCCTGTTCGTGTTACTCTGTGCCGTGGTTGTTTTGACCGAATGAGTCTGAACAAATACTGAAAGAAAGAGGAGAAAATGTATTATTAGAATATGTAAGACCACAAAGTCGAGACAGTGTAGTTGGCCGCTGTTTTCTCCTTTTTGCTGCGTCACGTACAACTACGAAATGAAGCAACTGTGATGCCTATATTTGCCGAGAGTTCACTACCACTCAGTTTTTTAACTGTTCCCAGGAAAAAGGGACGAAGATCCCTTGGAAACTGATGAGTAATAAAAGTACTCTGTAAAGTAAAAAATATATATTATTTTTAATTTATAATTTTTGAAATTTTGAGTACAAGAAGTCAAGTACAATTAATTTTCTAGTTTTATGTTCGTGAAATATTCCTGTCCCTTAGTTATTTATATATTAATTTTGTATTTTATACTTTTATAATTCATAAAACTACTTATTAGAGTAATTATTTTATGTATAGACATAGTAAACCTTTCTTAATTAGCCGTATTTTATTTTATATCTCTCATTGTAATGAATATTAATAAAATCTCTCTTTGAGTTTAAAAATAATTTATTTGGAAAATGCATTTGTTTAGTTTATAATACTTATTTAAATTGGTAAATTCGACATTAAAACATACAAATTAAAAATTTTTATATTTTATTTCATTAAATTTATAGTTATTTGAAAACTTTATTGACCCTACTAGCTCGTATTGTAATGTTTATAAATAGAATCACTATTTGAGTTTTAAAGAATTTTATAAGAAAATTTATTCATTAAAAAAATAATATATTTACAATTTGCTTTAAATTATATTTATTTATATAGTTTAGAATCATTTTAAAAATTATTGACGTTTCACTAAAGCGTGGTCAAGATGACCGCATGCGTCCACTGAAGGGTCAAGCGTTAGTGACCGTACAAATTCCTGTTAGATTCTGTTCGTTTTTATAATAAAAACTTCTCTAATGTTATACACAATTTTAATATTTTTTAGTTTACCTTAAAATGGTGATTCAGCTTAAGTAAACATTTCATGCTTACAATTAACTGTGCAATAATATTGTTTCTATACCTTAAACAGTACTACGAGTATATTTTATGTATAGTTGGTTCATAATTTTTTGGCTTATGTGAAGATAATGATTTAATTATTCTTCATTATCACGTATGAGATGACTTAGTAATTAATTTTAAAGTTAGCTCTATTTTATTATCTATGTTATCTCTCTAGCAATAAAACATCTAATAGTACTTTTAGGGTCTTATCGATGAACTTGAAATAAATATTATTGAAGGTAATTTTACTTATTGTTTATACCACTAGTAAAATTTAAAACATCTTTATAAACTGCAATACTTTAAAGCCAGTGGTTTTGCCCAAGATTATATGAGGGGAACACATAGGAAGATTAAAAATGGCCCGGAACTGGCAGTAAAAACATAAGTAAGCAATATAAATAATATATATGTTAACATTTTTATTTCATATTTAAACCTTCCGAAAGTCCTTATTTCTTTCCACAGGCACAGTAATGCTATCTAGTATTATTATTATTAATTCAAAAAAAAACTAATCCACATAGAATTTTGAAAACCTCATACATATACAAGATGTTATAAAAAGGTTGGTTTGGCTATGCATTTCTTGATTCTATGTGTTATTATAAGCTAAAAATTATGAATAGTATTTGTTTTAATTTCTGCTTTTTTTAGCAGTTTTTTTATGCAATAATTTATATCTTTGTTGTTATCTTTACTATTTTTAAAAACTCGGTAAATGGGTTCATGTTTGAATGTAGTAATTGATAAAAAAATGTTTTAAAATTATCTTAATGTTTTATTAAATGTATCTTGCTTAATTATTAAAAAAAATCACGGTCTTTTTGTTTTATTTTAACAAATGTCTAAAAAGAGATTGTTTTATAAACAATGTTTGGACTTTGTAAATAATTTTACCTTTCCAATGATACCTCAATTGTAAAATTCGGTTAAGGAATAAAAATTTTATTAACTAAAATGAATTCACATGCAAACTAATTTCTATTCATTTGACAGTATTTGAACTGCATGTGAACTAATTTTAGTTCTTAAAACTGTTATTACTTAATCGATGTTGTGAAATATGGTATCATTGGAAAGTTAAAGTTATTACAAAACTATTTGTGTTTTAATTGTTTATATAAAACCAGTGGTTTTTTTAGATGTTTAATAAAATAAAAACAAAAAGGCCTTAGTTTTAAAAATTATCAAAATAAATTAAGAAAAAAATCAAGATAATTTAAAGTATATTTTAACAAATTATCTTCTAGCATGAACCCATTTACCAGGTTTTGTAACAATCGTAAATTTAACAACAACAAAGATATCAATTGTTTCATGAGAAGAAAATGGTGTCCAGCTGCTAAGTAAAGGTGAAATTAAAAAGAATATTATTTTTTAGCTTAGAATTAAATATTGAATCTTTTCTAACACTCTGGGTATACAAATAGGTTGTACCAAAAATCTGGAACGGAATTATATTTTTTCCAACCATTACAGATTATACATATTTAATATACCTAAAAGCCTTCTTTCTGTAACAAATATCAATTGTTATCGTTTTTGGGACCGTCCACAGAGTTACAAGAACATTTTTCAGCATAGGTTGAGATGTATATTATATTAAATATCTCTATTACTAGACACAATGACGCAAACTCGGCCCCAAAATGATCGCCCAAGCAAAAATATTGATGGTTCAGTGTTATAATGTTGAGCATGATAAACAATTTATTAGTTTGGTGAACAATTTTAGATTAAATTTATCACTTAAAACACATGGATACTGTTCCTTAATAAATTATTAAAGCGATTCTCACAAACCACGAGGTGTTCTCCCTTGGGCACATTTATATGAGGGTTCTGAGGAGTTAGGAAACTATAATAGAGAGAATAGGTTAGTTTTTATCTAAATAAAGATCTTTAAAAGGAGAACATGATGCTACAAATCTCACCATAAAAGTTCCATCCTAAATAATTGGCAAGATGTGAAAAAAACAAACATAATTTAACATTCCCTTAGGATTAATTTATTTGAATGGGTTACAATAGCAAAACATTGAGGCCCCGTTTTCTAGTTACGGAGTGACTTTAAACTCTATTGGGATCATTTATGATAAGTATAAAATAATTTCTTGTGAAAAGCTCAATTCTGTACAATCAAACCACTATCAGTTCATGTAGGAAGGACCTTTAAAAGTCAGAGTTGTAGTATTGTCTTCTCCTTGTCAAGATATTTAATTCGATGAACAACTTGACGTATTCTTTTAAATATATTTTTCGGATGCCTCTGGGACAAGCCATTTTAATTTTTAGTAAACAAATATATATACACTTTAAAATATAGATACAGCACTTATACATTTACGTTCATACACTTTACTTATAAAATCATACGTTTGAGGAAAAACCACACGTTCATGCTAATGATTTACACGAGTTACGTTGGTTCTTGTAAAATGTTCAGTCTTATGAAAAACTCTGTCATAACCATCAAAGCAGCTAGAAAGAGTAGGAATAAAAAAGAAAAAGAAGAGCAAGTTTTATTTATGAAGGGTATAATGCATCACTGATAAAATCACAAGTGGTTTACGTTTCACAGCCCCTGTCACGCACATCTTCTTAAGGTCATTGATTATACAATAACTGGCATGAGACTTGTAACATGGCGATAAACTGTGAACTAGAAGAGCTATAGCAAGTATGTTTGATTTATGTAAATAACATTATTTAAATACATACGTCAATGATTTTTATAAAATAAATAATCCCCTACATAATCAGAATATAAAACATTTTATGAGTATAATTAAACTTTCTAGGACATATCACACAGATTTACCACGCTGTCTAGGTTGTAGTTCATCCTTTAGTAACAATACATTTTTATTATAATAGGACCATAGCTATTATAATAAATATATATTTTTTTAATTCACTTTGTTTATATTTTATATAAAAAGTAACTAGGATACACAAGGCAAATGTAATTATTAGAATACAGTTTACTCATGATTGGTTTAACTTTATTATTAAACAACAAATAACAATTAATAGTAAAACAGTTAATAGTAAAAATAGTAATAGAGGACCAAATAATGTTTATTTAAATGTACTAATAAAATTGTTTT
Organism: Stictocephala bisonia; assembly: GCA_035578905.1. Taxonomy (NCBI): domain Eukaryota; kingdom Metazoa; phylum Arthropoda; class Insecta; order Hemiptera; family Membracidae; genus Stictocephala; species Stictocephala bisonia. The sequence goes on from JAQJVL010002118.1 coordinate 20,227, forward strand.
GAAATGTTGTAATGCCACAATGTAAAAAAATCTGAAATAAGTTAATCTAATAAAAAAAATTTTGAGAAAATATATAAAGTTATGGAGAAATTACTTTCCTCTCAGATATTCATCTATTCTTGATTACCACTTTCAGTAGTAAAGTCATTTTTGTTTATTAACAGGCCAGGGGCATGGCATGATAAGTGGAAGTTAATTACAGGAAGTAGTCTGCGGCATTTTGGCTGGATGGAGTAACTGATGTTTACTTTATGAAGTAGATTGGAGATTACAATGATAAGTAAACTACTACATGTAATCTATAATAGAGATTTCTGAACTCTTCATACTATTATAAATCTTCAATTATTTAAAAATATGGCTATGTAAACAAAGATAAGTTTTTCAAATTCAGGTCTTTTATTCAAAATATTACAATTATATGCTATTTTTGACATATAACTGTCGGCACTGGTGGATCAGTGCTGTAACCCAGCTACTTGGGGACAAAGTGTTTGGTAGATTGTAGGTGATAGTTTGGATGCTCGGTCCTCATAGTATCAACATGGCATCCGCTCAATGGTTGCTATCAGCGTGGACACTGCTAGAGAAGTCTGGGGTGTCCATGTTGGGTGGTAATCATTTTGCGGATGTTGTGTGGGGGAGATAACTGAGTATCAGGCTTGTCAATTAGCTTAAAATCAGACCAGCACTACGTGATTCGGATTCCACGTAGAGCTGTAGGTCCCTTAGTTGCCCTGGCTATTGGGCTATTAATAAATTGCCCTTTCTGAGGAACAGTTGAACTCAGTTAGTAACCAGACTACACTCATCCACACTCATCCTACATTCATACAATCATTCATATTCCCCTTAAAATACCAACAACGTTGTTTCGGCGTCTCATATGTAAGAATATAAGACATAAATTCACTTTTTATTTATTATTTAAATCATTTGTATCAAATAAAAGAATTATTAACATCTTTTGGGCCATCTTTTCATTCTTTTAAATGTTATCTATAAGTTTGTAGTTTATTCCAGTTATTTGTCAAATACATATTTAGTTTGGTTGATATTATTTAATTTATAACATTTATATTAGATAAAAACCTTATATATTATTAATATAAATGGAAAGATAACAACTATGACAACACATTCGGAATCATAACAAACCATATGTTTATAAATTATTTACATAAGGATTATGAGTAATCGTTGTAACAACCTATTTAATAGTCGTATTATTATAGTTTTTGATGAAACAATTAAACGTCTTGACTTCGATAAAAAAAGGAAATATATAAATAAATAGAACATGATTATTAATATTAAAAAAATAACGTTCTAATTAGGGATAGTGGATTTTTATTAATTAAATAGTTATGGCCCTATAGATATAATTTACATCCACAATTTTTAAAAGTTTGTTTAGGTCACTATTTTTTTTAAGATCTTATCTTAGTGTCACTACTTTACTAAGATAAAAAACGTCTCTGGTTTGAAGCAACTAAAAAAGGTAGTTGTCTAATAGATATGCTTTCAGAAGGATTACATTGCCATCCTGCACTAACTTGAATTATATATTTTGATCAATCATGGGTACTAATGATTCAATTATAAAGAGAATACGATCTAAACTGTTCCCTATATATCTTATGTTTGTTTTATAAACAAACTAAAACAGCACTCATAATTAAAACTTCATTATAGAATAAAATATATTTGTATTTCAACAATAATGTAAATATATACAGAGCATGAATTAAACACCAGCCAACCTAGACCATAACTAACACACCCTCTGCCCAACACAGCAGTAATCTATCAACTATAAGTCGTAAATCAGTGGTAACTGTGAGGGTGTGGATAAGTGGTTGTTTTGTGGCCTCCACCCGTGCTTCCCAGCTGATAAGGCAGTGACTAGTGGTGATGTAGTGCTGGAGATAGGAAGCACTGTCAGCTTTGGGACTCATATTTATTATAATGATTATCATAGTATTTTAAAGTAATCTCTGGATTTTGTGATGCCTTAAACATATATTCACAATGTACCCCTTTGCATTTAATCTCTAGATTTTGTGATGCCTTAAACATATATTCACAAAATACCCCTTTGCATTAAATATAGACTTGTAACACGAATATTCCCAATAGTAGTTTTATAGCTAAAGGGATAACTAAAGAATAGTGATAAAAATGTGAAATATAATTAAATATTGATGCTTTAAAATGTAATAATAAAATCTAATTTATTATATACAGATAAAACACTCTCCTAATATTATAAATGTTTATTCAATGAGCTTCTTATTTACCTAAGCTCTGAAAAAGCTCATGACTAACTATAGATATGCAAATTGTGGTAGGTACAGTTTCTTGTCGTCTATGTTTCAGGGTTTTTAAATTAAACCATACAGAATTATATTCATAGTTTAATTTATTTAATTGCTTACATCAAACAATCAGTGAACGTGTATATAACTGGATGACGCATTTAAAATCAACAGATTATCATCAGGTTTTTGTCTATATTAAGTTAAACTCACATGATACTCATTCGATACAAAGTTCACACACGTCAAAGATTAAATAACAATTGAATAATGGATATACAGCCTTTTGGGTGAGCAATGGACAGGAAATTTCTAATTTCGATAAATACAGAATGTTCATGGTTGAAATGGAAATAAAACACAATCATTTTTTAAATTATGATTGTTGTTTCAAAAATAAATAAGTCACATAACATCGTAACATCTTGGCCTTGACTGGAGGGTTCGGACGTTATTGAAATATAAAGCAAAATCGAGCATGGCTTTCCTTGGATGGGTGTGCGTGCACCTGAGCGATCCCGTCCTTTTTCACACAGCCCACCCGTCATTTCACTCGTGGTGGTATAGAAGTCACCCACAGTCAGTCCCCAGTTTCAATGTTAGAGAGAAACACTCTTAGCCCTAACTCCACTAGATAAAAAAAGACATATTTTATCATAATTCAAGAGTATACTATTCATACAAACACCCAAATAATACATATAGAGATTATACATACAAATATGCTTGTATTAAATGCCCTTTGTAAATAATTTAAAATACCTTCTACATAAGCTAATCTAAAACTGGCCAAAATACCTTTCTTTCAGTGCACTTGTTCAGAATTAAGCTTTAAAATTGGTATATTTTTGTTTAGTTTTTGTAATACATTTCTTAAATACACAAGCTTTTATTTATTAACAAACAGCTTGCATCCAAGTAAACTACTTAAAAGATAAAGAATCTCTCAAATATTATAACAAAGCGATCCCACCATGACAAGGGTTACTTATCCATGAAGGTAGCACGTCTCCACTATTTATGAGCTATTATATTATAGTTTATCTCAGTCGTGAAGAAAGCTCTTTTAAATGGACTGCCATAAGGGTATGTACTTGCTCCAATTGTATTCCACGTGTATACATATCAATCACAATCACAAAGTCTAGACGATTTATATAAGCTTTAGCTTACCAACATAAGAACTTTACAACTACTCAAGAAACACTACAAGTGTCCTTGCAGCTCTCGAAGAATATTTGAAAACTTGGAAGCTGAATCCTAACCCATCAAAAACCAATGTAGCCTGCTTCCACTTAAGTAACAGACTGGCTAATCGAAAACTGAACATCTTTATAAACGATGTAAAACTCCATTATAATGAGCACCCACAGTACCTGGAGTAACGTTAGATCGATAGATGACCTTCAAAATCCGTCTTCAAAAACAGTAGCTAAAATTAAAACCAGAGCAAATGTATTACATAATATTGCTGTAACAACTTGGTGAGCCCACGCACACGTCCTACGTACTCCTGCTTTGTCACTGGTCTATTCAGCTGCTGAATATAGTGCTCCCATTTGGCTAAATAGTGTTCATACTATAGCGGTAAAAGTCCAACTTAATAGAGCCATGAGAGCTCTTAGTGACACTCTCATATTAACTCCATTTACTCGGCTCCCAGTGCTGTGCAATATAGCTCCTCCAGAGATAAGACGTCAGGAGGTACTGCTCAAAGAATTCAGTAAGATCTGAAATGCCCCGCACCTACCCATTATACAGGATCTCCCACGTCAGAATGGTCGGTTAAAATCTTGAAACCCACCTCTATGTACTACTTTCAATTTGAGCAGATCAAACTTCTCACCCAATACCAGCTTGGCCGTAGCTAGGAACATTTTTGATGGACGAAATAAGTTCTCTACTAACGATCCATTAATACCTGTAGGTGGGATGAACCACACTCGTAGGGATTGGACACTGTTAAATCGGTTCCGAACTGGCGTTGGCAGATGCAATTGCTAGAAGTATAAATGGGGATTTATACAAACAATGGATCACATAGTTACATATTTCCCCCTGCGCTCTTTTACGGAGGGATTGTTCAGCATACACATAATCAGTTAGGCAGTTGTTAAATGACTTAGCTTTGTGACACGAGATTCCTTTACATTTTATAATCAATGAATATACTATAATGACTTTAGGATATCTATGCAAATATACATCGCAGCTTTATAATTAACATATGGTAACATACAACAAACCATATGATATATATTGTGTGTAATAATTCATATATGTAAATAGTATTCATTTAATGTTTTAGAACAAATTTGATAACATTTAAATTACTTTTATACAATAGTCTTAGGTAGATTTATTCATGTTTTAGAAGATAGATATTAATCACGTGTGTTTATTGCATCATCTCCCAATAAATAATGTTTTTATAACGTGTAATAACACTGCGATTGTAATTAAAAAACACCGCAGTCAAGAGCAGTTAATGCTCTCTCAGGCTTAATTAACTTCTCTTGCCCCGCTATTTTTTTTTTTTTTTTTTTTTTTGTGGGGCAAAAGAAGTTAACAACCAAAATTATTGTGGCTAAAAATGTATTCATTAAACTACTAAAAGAAGTTTTACTGTAATTTTTTGTGGCAATTAATATAATAAATAAAAAAGCTCAAAAAGTGTTGGTTTACGATCATATTAAATGTTTTTAATGCTATATTGAGAAATAATGAAGTCATTCGTTTATACTCCTATTTTAACACATGTGCATTTTGATTATCATGAAATAATCTCTATCACTTTCACTATCACTATCACTCTATCGTTCCTTCTTGAACGCGTTAAATTGTATTATTATTATGAACTTAATCAAATTCTTTTAAATTAATATGAGAACCACATATATGTGTCAGTATCTATTTGACAGCTAATTTACTAATACATTTATTTGTTGACAATACTAATTAATATATCTTTGTTACTAACCTATATTAATTGTTCTATTTTAAAGTAAATGTCCTATAATAAAATTTTATGAATGAATTATGATTATTGTCTTTAATTGATTTTTTATGTTAAATTAACATATATTTATTTTAAATAAATTTCATGAAAATCATTTATTAATTTACCAAGTGTATTCAGTATTAAAAAATCGACTATACTACATAACCTGGGTTCCAGTGGCTTAAAGTTGCATTCAAAACCACTGCTAGATACCGGACAGGTGAAGTGAGTGAAATAAAAGGATTGCTACCGGTCACCCATCCAAGGAACAGCCACGTTGCTTGACGATGTTATCTTATGATAACGTTGGGACACAACAGTCATGGCCACTGGCATTTACTACAGGTTTAAATTAGCATATCTAGTAAGAAATAGAGTTTATTTGACTGAAAATCCCGCATTATGTTATGCTATTCGAGAATATGCCATAGAAACATAAAAGAATAATACACAGTAAATTTTTAATTTACGTGATTACATTAAATGATTCGCTCATAGCATTGACTTTTCTATTGAAATTTTGCTAAAATACATTGAAGGGTTTACAATAAGTAACTATATTCGAGATTGATAATCCTCCTATTATATTATGTTTGACGATACAGTATATTACTAAAACGGCCAAAGCACAACCCGGTAAATTTAATTACCGGGTTGTGCTTTGGTAAAAAAAAAAAAAAAAAAAAGAGGTAACATCTTCACCATTTCAACGTAAGACACTGACATATTGTTAAATGACATATTAACGATATCTATTAAACTAGTAACTGATAAGCCCCATTAAGTGTATAATTGAACTGGCTTCACATTAAATAACACAATGGCTGTTATTTCTTGTTCAACAAAAGAAACAAGAAGGTATCGGTTTGAATGCCTTTAAATGTTCAATTTTGAGTGAGTCTAATGTTCTACCTAGTACGAAAAATCCCAAAATATCTATTTTTTGTTTTTGGATAGGTAGCCCCTAAACATGGTCAATAAGCATAAGAATTCACGAAAATATTCTAAATAGAATGAGTAATAAAAATATACAATAACACAATAAAACAACAAACAATTTTATCTTTGGAAAATGCTTATATAAATGGTGGTGGATCTGTTTAACATTTCGGTTCAAACATATATGAATACATAACATATATAGCATAACAACAGATATAACTGATTAATTTGCAACAATTATTAATCCAAAATAATTGAACATAAGCCCATATTGCAGAGGTATGTAGGTACATTTTCCACAGCAAATTCGTAAATTAATTTTCATTAACTGATCTACTAACTCACTATTTGACTGTGTGGCCAAAGTAATAGTGTCTAACACCTATCACATAAAATTATATTGCCACACATTCAAAACAAAACTATTACAGTTAAACTTGTGTAATAATGTTTTAGGACTATGTTTATAATATGTATAAAAATATTTGCATTACATTATGTTAGATAAAAATAATTACATTTGGAAAAAATCAACAAAATATTAAAGTTAAGTAGTACAACACGTTTTAATAACTAACAACTGGTATAATATCTTGTTTACATTGTGTTACTTTGTAGCAGTGAGTGAGTCGTGCGTTGTTTTGGCATTTACAAGTAGTAACACCAAGAAATATAAGTTGTAACATTATCTTATTAAAATCAGTACAGTTTTAAAACAATTTTGTTTAATTAAACAGAAAAAGAATAGTTAATTACCAAATTTCATTAAATTATAATTCATTTAAATTGCAAACAACGTTTATTTTTATTAGTAAGTTACTTATAAATTACTTTATTCAATTCCACTATAAAAAAAAATTGTAATTATTTTTTTCGTTGGAATGAAATTAAGTCAAAAACTTAATGTCCTCTACTTCTGTTTCATGTAAAATTTTACTGTTAAATTTTACATAAAAATGTAAAAATCCCACTCTTTTATGTAGTGTAGTAATCAGTGTGTGCATGAAGCTATAGGAAGTTTAAAAACTACATTAATATGGTTCATTGGAAACCAAATACTTCAGGGTAGGTCGTGGCAGTATGTATATAGAGGAAACTATACAAACCACTTGAGTAGGGTTCGATGTAACAAAGTACTTCAGAGTAGGAAATGACAGTATGTGTAGAGGTCAGAGACTTTACAAACCACTTAAGTAAGGTTCAATGTAAAAAAATGTACTTCAGAGTAGGCCATGACAGTATGTATGTAGAGGTCGATGACTTTACAAACGACTTAAGTAAGGTTCGATGTAAACCAAGTGGTTTAGAGTAGGCCATGACAGTATGGATGCAGAGGTCGATGACTTTACAAACCACTTAATTAAGGTTAGATGTAAACCAAGTGGTTTAGAGTAGGCCATGACAGTATGGATGCAGAGGTCGATGACTTTACAAACTACTTTAAATAACTAACCTTTGTGACGTCATTGATGCAACAGCTTCAGGTATGTACCAGCTTTATGACGTAATTGATCCAACAGCTGAAGGGATGTACAAGCTTTGTGACGTCATTGGTGCAACAGCTGAAGTTATGTACAATCTTTGTGACGTCATTGGTGCAACAGCTGCAGGGATGTATAAGCTTTGTGACGTCATTGATGCAACAGCTGAAGGTATTTACAAGCTTTGTGACGTCATTGGTGCAACAGGTGAAGGTATGTACAATCTTTGTGACGTCATTGATGCAACAGCTGCAGGTATGTACCATCTTTGTGAAGTCATTAATGCAACAGCTGCAGGTATTTAGAGCTTTGTGACGTCATTGGTGCAACAGCTGAAGGTATGTACAAGATTTGTGACGTCATTGATGCAACAGCTGCAGGTATGTACCAGCTTTGTGAAGTCATTGATCCAACATATTCAGGTATGTACCAGTTTTATGACGTCATTGATCCAACAGCTGCAGGTATGTACAAGCTTTGTGACGTCATTGATACAGCAGCTGCAGGTATGTATCAGCCTGCATTAAACCACATGCGACCATTTAATCTGGCAAATACATTTGTAAGAGTAATTACTTACAGATAGATTGAAGAGTATATGCAATTAATAATTAAGAAATCAAATACATAAACTAATTATTACTCTAAGATTATTACAGGGCCTCTTGTATATATTCTAAATTGTAGATTTTTTTTATCAATAACATTCTTGAAAGAGCTTATAGGGGCCAATTTTAGATTGTTTGTTAGTTAGTGGAATATACTCATGAATTATTATTTATAGTGAATAATTTAATAAGTTTCTATAAATATACATACCGTAAATATAATAATAAATAGGAAAGATAAGTTCTGTAACCAGCCGAGAAAGGTGTTACATTCATTAAATTCTTAAAGATTTTGCATAAGTTATTAGAAACTCATACTAAAGCAACTTCTTTAATGTGTCTATTTTAGTAACATACCAAGCGTGGAATCAAACATTGAACAGATATTATGATTATTTTTTTTTTTTACTTTATTCAACACTTGCAATTTTGAACACTTGCAAACAATAAGCGAATAAATCTTTGAATTTTAGATACAGGTGTGATAATAATTGAAGAGCTCAAATCAACCTACTAAAACTGAACTAGATTTTAGGTTTAATTAATTTTACTGATTAAGAAGAATGCACATGAATTAAGTTAAAATTCTCAACTTTAAATGGGTCAGTAATCTGTATGAGTTGCCAGCAAAGATGATTAAATACCACTCAACTTACCCAACTACAAAACTTCCTCTGGCCAACACAACATTCATCTATCAACTCTGTGTCGTAAATCAGCTGTAAGGTGCCAGAAGGTGTTGAGGGGTGGTTTTGCGTCCTTAACGCCCTAGTTTCCAGCTGATAAGATATTAACTAGCCATGATTAGAGATAATTATACTAATTTTGTCCTTTAAATGAACATGTTCCACCATTGGTAAGTACAGTGTATTATGTTTTCTAAATTCTTTTTTATTTTAACTTCTCACCCATCAATTCACCAATTCAAAGTGACAATAATTTCTTTAACTGTTGAAAAGCCCTTTTTATTTTAAACATTTTATAGTAAGGGCCTTGACAAATCTGTTCTGTCCTGCTCCTGCAGAATGGTGGGTCGCAGTTTCAGTTATTGCATCCCTCAGCTTTCGCGGGATATTAAATAGGCAAGTAGCTTCATTTAATTGTGTTGTTATTAAATTTAACTTGCTTCAGTATATCGAAACGTTATTATAATAAATAATATATTGTATTAGCCTACTTGCTTATTACTTCTACCCTTGGGATCCTGAAAACCTGCGGCTTTCCGTATGGTGTATCAAAGTGGTTCCTTTTTATATAATGTTATTTAACCCATCGTCTCATAGCGTGAATGTTATAAGTTAGTGAACCATTTCCTTAACAAGGCCAATTGAGGTTTATATCCTTTGAAGATTGATACGTTACCTAAAATAAAACAAAGGGTGGACGTTTTACTCCCTTATTTTTTCTAGAACTCTGAAAGTACAAAATTTCAGGCAAAATTTGTTCAAATTATTTGCTTAAATTAAGTGGGTCTTGTTTACTAATTTTAGCCCAGCATAGCCAAAAATACGTTGTTTTTATCAATTTAACAATTATAAATCAACTAGAATCTACATTTTCCCATTCTCTAATCTACAGTGGTTTCTTTGAGACTGAGGATGCCACATCACAGTATGGGCGAAATGTCTGGTTATCTTGTAAATATTGTAGATAGTACCTTGACGAGGATGTCACTAGAAAGAGTAGATTCTAGTTATGACACCAACCGCTTAGGCCTAAGTTCTAAAAAAAATTATAAATCAATACCAGTATAATCGGTATTGCCAAAAAAAGTCCAGGTCATGTATTCGATCCAACTTTGAGATATTTCTATCTCAAGCTCCAATACCCTACCCTACTCCATAGACCGGTTGGATACTGGGTAGCCCATTTGGTCCTCATGTGCTCTAATCCTTGGCTAGAATACGTTAGCAAAAGCTCAACTCCTCCATCGATTTGTCAACCTCTAAGCCCTCTCACGACGTTGTCTTTAGTATCGATGTAATTGATCCAAGGGTAAATTAAGTAACATTAAAAAAAAAAAAAAAAAAAAAAAAATGGATTCCAACAAAATAGCCTACCTATTAAAAGTGTCTTAACTGGGCCAAATAATTTCCTTGAACATATTATATTAGTTTTTTACCTGAATGTACCCCTCACGCCCTGTTCATGTCACACTTAAAAAAATAGTATGTCCTTTTATCATTATGGTATTTAAATTATCTAAACTTGTTTAGGTTCACAGTCTTAAGGATATGTACTAAATAAAATTGTTCTAGAAAATTTTATATTTTTTTATATTAAAGCTTGAAAATACAATTGACGATCTTAATACTTTAAACATGTTGCCGATTTGAAAGTATTAAAGTATAATACAATAAAAGTTATTTAAACTATACATTCATTGGCCAACTTCACACATATATGCTTTACTTACTTGACTTTAAATATAATACAGTCAACCGTTACCTCTTTAAGGTGATATAATATAATAATAATAATCATATATTATATGACAATAGAAATAATAAAATTACGATTACAGCAGTTAATCAAGGAAAGGCCACCTTTTATGTGACGTTTTAGAGTGGTGTGTTTATTACTTTATCACAGTTAACATGCTGTTTTATGTAAACATGTATCTATTTACAAAGTAAACAATCATGCACGCTTTTTGCATTTCACTTCAATTAGTGTGTCGTATACAGTGAGCGTTCATGCACGCTTTTCTAGTAGAGTCATTGAAATATAGCTGATGCATGGTAATTAAATGTTTTATAGTTATATTTTTGAGCTTATAGTATAATACTAGTTGATTTTAGTAATTTAAAGTTATCTTAAATATGATTTGTATGTACTTTTTATAGTTACAATAAAGTAACATTTTATAACAATTTGGAGACGAAAGTATTCACATAATTAACATGAATGTTAAACAAGATTACATTACTTAAACAATCTTCTGGCTGACAATGAATAAAATACTCGCACAAAACATACGTTTAATAATATTTTTAATTAAATATAAACTTTTAAAAATTTGTAAAGCAGGTGCACATGGGCACTTACTACAGTATACGAGTAATTTATTTAATGTTTGAGCTAATTAACTTCCCATCAAGAACAAAGTTCTAAAGATTTTCCTCCTTGAAACGTAAACAACCTTCTACAGAGTCCCAGTTGAAAGAGTTACTTGCAACGTTTTACTTGCATAATGTAAAAACTATTAAATATTTTCAAAGTGAAACTTCATGTAACATTCTTAACTAAACGTTATAATATTAACTATTGCCAATACATTAATAATATGATATAGTAAACTGTTATTCTGTATAGGTACATTTGACGTAAAAGTAGCAGTATAGGGGATCAATTACTCGTTTAACGACGGGGTCTGACATCGTAACTCTGGATGGTGGTAAAATGGAAACGTGACTCAAGTAGGGGTGTTTAGTTAGTCTTTCAGGTAAAACGATAACCTACACCATAAATTGTCTAAATTTGATTAATGTTGGTCGTTAGTTTCAGTTAGGTTTACTTTAATAAATAATAATTATATGATTAAAAATTGGGTTGGGTAGAATTAATAATAAAACTTTCGATCATATCAGACACTAAGAAGTTCCTTTGTCATCCCACTAGTTTGAGGATAGATAGTGTGGTTTACTAATAGGGTTGACCATAATATTCATTTCTTTTGTATTTATATAATAATAGGTTTGTGTGACATTAATTTGTAATTTTTTTGATAAGAGTTACCGTAAGCTTTCGTGTATTTCCTTAGTAAGTGTAACTTAAGAAAACATAAATAAAATAAGTTCGGGTAGCAAATTATTACATAAATAATTTGAGAAAATTACAGGTAACATTCAACAACATACAAAACAAAATGGATAATTAACTATAAATAAACATTTAGTACAATAGGTATTATTAAAATAAGTACAAATAACCCACTACTTAAATACAAAATGCATTTTAAAATAAACTTAAGTTCAATCAAGATAATCCTATTAATAAATCTGTTACCTAAAAATTACTGAAGTAGATATATTTCTACGTACTTCAATTTGTAAGTTTTGTTTCTCACTTTCCTTACTTTTCTGTCTCCTTTTTAAAAATATATCTTCATATTTAATTAGCCTGATATTTCAAGCTAATTATATTTAGTTTTTCTTATTCAAAAATAAATTTCCTTTGATTACCTACCAACATAAGATCTTTAAGAAAATAGTATTTACTCTTTCTTACAAAATATGTCCATTTTCCTGGGATTTCAGTTGATAGTTACTTATTAAAACTTTGCGAATTACCTTTTAAAATATAATTTTAAAGTAAAACTATTATTATTCATCCACTAATGTTTCATATCTGTAAAATGAATGTAACTTTTAAAAACACTAAACATTCGTTCTAGAAAAATCTACTAGATCATATTCCATAAATTATGAGTCGACTTATCAACCTTGATTATAATGTTTATGTTGGTTACGACCTGCTATATTTAAATGTTTGTTGGATAAAGATACATATCGTGGTTATTTCTATAAAAAAGTATAGTTAAAATTGTATTTGATTGGGAAATATACACATATGTAATATTTGATAAAAAACACATGGTTAGTTAAATGTAATATTGAAATTTAGTAGAACATTCGTAGAGCCTAAACCTATATTTTGTTTATTTCTTCATATAATTTCTAACACAGTATTACTGAACGTATTTCCCTATTGTACAAAACAAACAGTCAGTCTTTTATCATAACTTAGATAAGCTATATATACAACAGTTATGTCCATAAAATCATACGCTATAACATAATTATTTTTTGAGAATTTAATATTCCTTATTCATAAGACACTAGCCATAATAATTAAAGCTAATGTAATATAAGATTATTTATAAAATAATGAATGTTTTCTTTGAGAATAAAATTAAAAAATCAAAAGTTTGATTTACCAGTTGATTTCACTATCTCGTGATTTTTGATCCGTCTGAGTATATCTGGACATGAACATGTTTTTCAATAAACTGCTCCAGGATAATCTAGCAATAAAAAAAATAAAAAAAAACAGAAAAAAGGGAAAAATTAACAGATTAGATTATAGGGAATATCGATCAACTTCTCCATTGCACTCTATGTGAGTGCTTAATTGCCGTGTCGGTCAAGCTCTCGTCCGTGGTCAGCTTTCATTTTGTTATAAAAATAATAGTGACTCTAAAACTATGTGCAATACTGTAAGGAGTCATAGTTTATATTATTGTATACGTTGTGCCGTTTTTATTTGGTATGATGAGGACTGGAGACATGACATAATCTGCCTACAACGGTATACTCTAATCTCCACTACAAAAATATATTGTTACCTAGTGCTAAAAGGTGTTCAGGAGAGTGACAGAAACTAGATCTCTATGGAGGCACATCCAGACAAGAAGAGAAAAGCTAGTAGGACTCTTTTTGAGACACAACAAAATTTTGGAAACAATAGCAGAAGGAGCTATTGAGGGAAGGAATAGCCGAGGATAACCGAGGCTGGCGTACTTGAAGTAGATTATGAATTATGTAGGTTGTGTTACTTATACAGAAATGAAGAGGAGGGCAGACAGAAGAGAGGAATGGCCGCTTTCAACCAACGTAAGGGCTGAGCGATTAAGAAGAGAATACATTGGTGCAGCATGAAAGGTACGCTGGTCCAGTCGTAGGGAAGGGTAATATCTCTCTTACACCAACCAGTAAAAATCTCTCGCACCAGTACTTCTGGTTGTTCACAATGTATGAGGCTGAGTTATATGATAGTCTTTTTACATTCTATAGCACTATATTAATATCATTTTGTATATGCTACATTTGTATGAGGTTTTGAACTTTAGCATAACCTAACACTTAATAAACAGAACCGCTTTTTCTTTACTTTATATGAAAAGTAAAATGTTTGAAAACAAATAGAATTTACAAATTTTTTTATACATTATACATTTATCTAGTTAAAACATTTTGTTTCTACTAACAAACTTTTAGCAATAGCAATTATGATAGTGTTTCACCATGTGATGTAATTGAGTTTGCAGAGTAACTTGTTCCGAAACAACAGGACAAGTTGTCCGGGGACATTGTTTGATAATAGAGGTAATCACGTAATAGAACTAATTTAATCAATATGGCAGTGTGGTTGTATTTGGCTACCACTAGATACAGTTTCATTTTCCCTTTTCGTCAAACATTTTATTGAAACACTTTATCTTCATTTAGTAACTATCTAGTTTAGAAAATATCTGTAAATTCAAACACCATTAAATCTATAAAATTTAATCTATAAAAAAATTTAATATTTAGTAGCATTTTTAGTATAGTAATAAAAATAATAATATGATTTTAATATTCGAAACTATAAAAAGAAAATTTAAACTGACATATAACCTGTATTGGGCAAGCTATTAGCAAATCATTATTAGTTTAATATAATAAAATTTTTCCTAAATTGTTTATTTGTGAAACAAAAACATAAATCGATACTATGAGTAATTTATTTTTGAATGTACTATAGTAAAAAAAATATACAGGTTGGATATAATATGAAACAACAAAAATGAAAACTCCTCGCTGCTTTTATACATAATGACGGTAAAATATACCTCTAGCAAAACGAGAATCGATTTTACCAAATAAAATATATTTTACAGGTTTTATTAAATATATACTGAAATTTAAGAAAACAGAAAAGCTTAAGTATGGATTTTTTTTAAATGGTAATACTAGGTATAATTATTTATTAGAACATTAAATATTAAATTCAATTTTAACTTGGTAAATATGTTGTATACAGCATTATTTAATATCCAAACCATTTTGTGACATGCGTGGTTCATATAAGAATACTTACTGACGTATATTAACGTTAGATAAACACGCAATTGATGGCTTGTTTTGTGTTGTTTATTCATATACTAATTTCTAATTTGATTAAAAAACCCTTACTTAGTTTCGATATCTAATGACTTTATATAAGTACTCAGATAAGATTGGTGTAAGCAAAAAAGTAAAAGGACCAACTGGTAAATGTGCACGCAAGTTTGAAATAATGAGGTCTTAAATGAACTGTATTAAACATTTATTTTACTAATGCTGTATTGTATGATATCTTATATTTGAGCATATATTACTTACTATAGTTTGTAAAACCCCCTTATTTTGTATAGAGGATATGATGAGCCATCAAAAGTATTTTTTTTTCTTTGTCAATATCGTTATCTGAATAAAATTATGTCTGTCTGAATCTTAAACTTTATAAAATACAAACAGGTAGTTTTATATCCATATACAGATTTTTTTAAGAGAAGTTAAATTTGGTTTTTTAATGTTTTATTAATTTTAAAATATTACTTCATTGCAACTGATTGGAATAACTGGAATATTACCACTATATATTGTTTTACATATGGTATAACTAAAATATAAATAACAGCTATGTATAGACGGCGACAAACATAAATACAAGAAACTTTACTGGCACTGTTCAACATAAATCATGTCAAAATAACTAAAACAAATATTAACATTCCGTCCATTGGTTTTACTATTTTATCGCTCACATTTTCAGAACTATACAATGTTATTTCAAATGTATGCTACGAACTGTATTTTCCTTGAGACAAAATAAACATAAAACGTGACTAACTGTCTCTTTCATTTAAAGTTCATCTGCCCGAAAGAGATTTTACAATATAAAATACACATATATTTTCAATTACATGACCAAATAAGATAGTTTTATGTAAACATTTCTAAACACGTTATTTTGTTTATTTATTACCATTGTACAAGCAGTATCGATGTGTCGAGCAACGTTAATAATACATATTCTCCTAGTTGTTTTTCTTAATGTAAAACAACGTAAGGTAATAGTTTGTTTAATTTCCTGTTTCCATGACATCACAGTGAATATAACATCAATGAAGATGGAATATGTTTGACCTCTATTCCTTCTCTCAAATATTATTAAAACAGTATCGAATATTATATAAGTAATTATAATACACTTATATACATTTAACTATATGCTTACTAAACTAGGTAACCTAAACATATAATACATAGCATCTTGGTAATGACAGTTGGAAACGTACTTGTATGACGAATGGAGGTGTGGACCATAAAATTATTTAGAATAATATTCATTAAATGATAGCAACAAATATTTGCAGATACATAGGAGGGTGTTTTATCAACTTTAATATAGTAAGATGGATTGAGATATAATAACGTATGTTTATAGATATATGAGGGAATCCTTTCAACTTTTTTAAAGCAATATGTGAGCTGAGATTTGACATCGTGCGTGGGAAGTTAAATAGGAGTGACTGTCATCATCTTCGTTAGGAGAAGAGTGGCTGAGAGGGTGTAACGTATAATTGCATCTTGATGGGAGTGAGCACTATCAACTAATTTAGAGAAGAGGAAGTAACAAGCTCTTCAGTAAGTAAAGTGGCTGAAAACAGAAATTGTGTTTTAATTCTTGGTATACGGTATGTGTTTTCTCACTCTATACTATCTTGATTCGGATATTTTATGTCTGTTCCTATAAAACAAATGTGTACTAACTAAAATTAACATATAACATAAGCATTGTACTGAGCTGTTCTTATTATGAAAATACAGTTAAGAATTCGTAGTATAACTGGAAAATAAATATCATACTTAAAATAATTACACATCTAAAATGTAACTATAAAACAATCAGGTTAGGTTGTGTGTAATTTATCTAAGAACATGATAAAGTAGATGTTCTTTACTTGCCACAAACTATAAATGCTGATTACCTGATATACAGAAGATTTAGCGTAGCGTAATCCGTCATCCTACCTTTAATAGCCTCTGAGATATAACCCTTTGATACAGCATGGACATCAGATTTTATAGTGTAACTGACTCCAATCACGTTATTGCTCACTGTAGACCTACTTTGGTAGAGTGGCCTCAAAGACACAACCCTTTGATAAAACATGAACATCAGAGGTTAGTGTAACTGTCTTCAATCACGTCATTGGTCATGTTGACTTGAATTTCGGCGTCTAAAGTCCCGTTCTCTCAAGAAACGAACGTTCAAATATCGATGGTTTTTTATCCAAATACAAGGATGTTTCTTGTACTGGTTTTGGCAATAATAGACGTATTATGAGTGTTTATTCTCTTATAAACACATATATAACTTCGTTTAATGTTTGTTGGGTAAACATTTTGATATTTTACTACTTAAATTTAACACAACAAATTAATAAATTAATTGATGGTTTTTATAAGAATAAAAACTATACATGATTGGATCAATACCATACTCAGTTGGTTTAGATACAATTATGAGAAAAAATATACTTATGTCGATCCTAAAACACCACCAGTGACCGGATTTCATATTAAAAAAATACAATTAATTTAATGCAAAATAGGGTATAATATGGAATACATATGTTTATATTTATTTATATATTAAATACATTTGGACCTTTTCCGTTAATTCACTACCACTACTTTTAACGTTACTTCACTACCATTACTTTATTTATCGCAACGGTTAGGTAGGTTATGTTGGGTCAGGTTAGGCTAGTTGGCTTCTAAAGTTGATCGCAAGCTAGTAAATCCAATGATTAACTTACCGCCGAATACGCTCGCCGAGCGTCCGTTCTTGGAAAACGATCAGATAAGGCCAGCGATATCGTATTCCTAGTGGATAAGGAATACTACAGTGGACATAAATATTATATTCGTTATAATTTTATATTTGTTCATGATTATTGTATATTAAACATATTTTAATAATAACCCTCACTCCGTACCTATGCTATTAATGCTATTACTGTACCAGCTTTTTACCACCACTAAATCGATAGTTATTAACACCCACATACAATGGACACTATGAAGGTAAGAAACATCTGAATAGGTATTAACAGTTATCGAAGAAGTACATGCAATTAAGTATCTAAACGCATTTTTCTAGAGTGATATGCGTAAATGGATTTACGTAAATATATAGTTTGGTAACCAAAATTGTATCCAATATGTCGTTAAATTTGAGTCCCATTACCACCGGTCAGTGGTTGTTAGAGCGATTATTTTTTTTTTAATTGGGGTAGATTATTAGGGTTTTAATCAAATCATTTTTCATACGTAAACCAATAAGTATGAAACATAGAGTTTTAAGCAATATTTCACTTATACTATATGTACCATATTAATGTACATATAGGATAAGTCAATCCTCCTCCTTTAATGTCGTATCCAATTTCCTTAAAAAAAAAAAAAAAAAAAAAAACTATGATTCGAATATATGATGTAAATAACAATATACTCTTAAGTTTTGTGATATAGCCTACAGTTTCATTATAGAAGTATTCTATGACAAATATAACCGTCAAAGACCTTAATGTGGCACATTACTACGAGTATATACTTTAAGTGACTACAGTTTTATTGACATCAGTCACGATATATTATTCACGTGCTCATCCTAGAGCTACCAAAAAATATGGAAATACTTTTTTTCAAAGTCAGGTATTTTTATTTAGTCATATTATATTTATGACGTTACATAACCCGTGCCTATAAAAACCTCGTGCTTTAACAATTCTTTAACAACTCATATATATATATATATATATATATATATATATATATATATATATATATATATATATATATATATATATATATTGTATTCTCTCCTGTTGAACTCTTATAATGTTACAAATAAACCGGTTGAGTATCAGATGCTCTGTGCTAAATTCTATTAAAATCTTGTTTTATTTTTTACCTATTGATATATTTAATATGTAAATAATTAAAAATGTTTTTTACAAACATATTTTCAAACCCTTTTATTTAACACGTCCATAAGAATATCTTTAATACAATGCCAAAAAGTTTTAGAAAATTTGTGATCAATCAGTGAATATTGTTTCACTCGTATAAAAGTGATAAAAGTGATAAAAGATAAAAGTGATAACTAGTGCTTCAACATCCAATATGAAATATGTTTATAAAACTGTATACTTAGTGTAATAACTTGAAGGTGATCTGACGTAATACAACTTGGTCTAGACTCCGCAGAGACACTGTTTTGGATTAGCATGCCTCCTGAAACAAACTGTGTTATCAAAGCTATCTATCTTCAAACTAAGCTTTGCACAAGATTCTTTACTTACTAATCACAAATTTACAAATTTTCTAGCTGCTTACATCATTTTGCTTACTACATAAAATGGAATACGTGAATTAATTGTTTTTGTAAAACCATTATTAGGCGATAGTTACTAAATAGGATTCCAGTTACAAATAATATTCATAGATTAGCATGTACGCTAATATACACACTCCTTCTTTCAAAGTTAACGTAAAATACAGTCAGAGAAATTCTAATAAAAGGTTCTTAAAATCGAATTTAATTTGTGAAGATTAACATTCAAAATTATGCATGTATTAAAACAAAAACTGATATATTATAATTTTGTTCATATTATAAACATCGTTATTTAATACTATAACAAAACACGTTAGTAAGCATAAATTAAAAAAGTACCTACCTTTTTATTTCACTACTTAAAATAGAGTTTTAAAAAGTTATAGAATCTTAAAAGTTCATGTTTAGTCGTAAAGTGTCACGTAAAATGAGAAGGTAAAATAGCTGTTATTAAATAAAACATTTTCATAAATATGGAGAGGCAGGAGATAGCAGTTTACATGGACATGCACATACTCACACACACTAGGTTACATTTGTGCATGTCATTCATCATTTGTTGAAACCATTCCCCTCTGTTTTGGGTAATTTATAAGAAGTTTTCTACAGTAGTGTAATAATGTAATTCGTAATTGAGACCAAACGTGCAACCTAACCATGTGTTATGAACTCGCCAGATTTGTAAAAGTCATCTTTGATCAAAATATGTTGCCAACTGATTTTAAAAGCCTTTGTATTTGAGACATATTTAAAATGTTCGGCAATCAAATGGCCTATAGAACTCCTTCCTGCCTTTGAGGTTCAAAACGGATGTTAATGAACCTCCGTTTTGTGTCTTACACTTCGGTAGATCTTACAATGGTATTTTAACAGTGTATATTACAACATCTTACAAAGATGAAGTTTTCCTTGATAAAGATACATGTCACAAAGATATTGAGGCACGAAACTTTAAAAAGTTTAGATTTTCATGAATGCTGAGTTATACCGTGACACTTTCTATTGCAGTTTTGACAAGGTTTAATTTTTCTTTGAAACAGTTAGATATATCCAAAATATTCACACATAAAGATTCCAAATTTTTCATATTCCGAGGTATACAAATCTCTCAATTTTAGTGTGGCAATCAATCATACTGATTATTTCAAAAAAGGAAAAAAAAGGAAAAAAGGAAAAAAAGATTATCAACTTATTCACTAAAATCTAAACGTAGTTGGTTGTTGAAGTTGTCAAGCAGCCCTGGTCAGTGTGATACTCCATCACCGCTAATCACCAATTTGTCAGCTGTGAAGACTGAATGTTGAGGGCACAAAGCAATTACTCCCCAACTCACCATCCTAACTAATAATCGGTTAAAACACTTTTACAAGAGCTGTAATTTGATATGATTTGTGGTATATTTTGTGAAATGATGTTGAATAGGTAGGAAAATATGATTCGGAAAACTATATATTTCAGAAACAGTTTATTTTATTTATAAAAGTTTTAAATATACCCTGAATCGATGTTCTGAATGTATTATTTTATCTAAAGGTAATTTTCGCGAAGCATAGAGTTTTAAAATGAAGTGTTACATCACTTCATTACGATAACATTATATTTATCTTAGTTGTGTTAATTGTAGATGGTGACAGATTTTTCAAACGTACTATATCTAAGTTATTTAGTAAAACTTATGGTTTTTAAATTCATATTAAAATGTAAATTACACATAGTAATAATATTAATTGAATTTGTTTGTAACATTTTGATTTTTTATCCATTAAGAATTATTTTATTAATAATATAGTGGCACATTAGAATAAGAAGAACAGATTGTTTAATAACTCATATTTTCAATTTCCAAATTACGTGGACGTTGTTGTACACTATTGGTGACGGAAGACCATCTACATGACCATTGTAAAAAGTGACTTGTAGAAATATAATTGTGTTCTAACGAAGTTTCATTTGTAGCAGCTTAACTTTGTTGTTCAATATCACTGACTAATGACAGAGCCACTAAATGAACCTGTTATATTACGTATTTAACGTATTTATCATATAGTTGCAATACAGTTTGTAATAATGGACATCACCTAATATTGTCCCGTCTGATATTACAATGGAAATAGGTAAATTAAATAAAAAAAAAAAAAAAAAAAAAAAAAAAAAAATGGATTGATATTAGAACTAATTAATTAGGATTTTATAGAACAAATGTTTATAGGCTTAAACATACTTATATACTTTACTTAAAGATATAATCCTTAAAAACAAACCAAACTTTCGACACATTTAAAAATAGTTGTGTACGTTTAAAAATAAGCTTTAATGAGCCGTATCTTTCTTATTCGTGCACGTGACATTCAAACTATTTTAAAACTTGTGGTATGTGATGTAGCAATGACTATGTTATAGCCAAAATATTAGGATAGGGCTATCATTAAAAACTCTGTAATTGTTGGAAGTGTAAAAGGCCCTGTTATATGTTTTGTGTCTTTTTAACCCGTATTCCTTAAGGTCAATTATTTCAACTCTAGGAGTTTTATTAATTAACATAACCAGAACTTGGCGTTAGATTTAAAAAAATATCAAAACGTTTTTTCCAAAATATTTTATAAATGTTACCTATCGTTTAAGATAAATGTTTGGGTGTTTAGATGGATTGGACTCGAGAATGTACCTAGGTGAATTGAGGGGGGACATTAGTACGTACCTATGTTAATAAGAGGGGAGATATTACTATATACATAGATTAATGAGAGGGGGGATATTAGTATATACCTAGGTGAGTTTTAGAGGGGGACATTAGTACGTACCTAGGTGAATGAGAGGGGGACATTAGTACGTACCTAGGTGAATGAGAGGGGGACATTAGTACGTACCTAGGTGAATGAGAGGGGGACATTAGTTCGTACCTAGGTGAATGAGAGGGGGACATTAGTACGTACCTAGGTGAATGAGAGGGGGACATTAGTAAGTACCTAGGTGAATGAGAGGGGGACATTAGTACATTTCTAGGTTAAATGAGAGGGGCTACTTTGTGTTTATATCTAATCATGTACATTTTTTTACATAGAAACCTGATAAAACGAGGTGCAGGGACTAAAAGTATAAATTTACCTAGGATAACTCACGTATAACGATAATCTTAATATTACTTTACGTATGTAGTTGTAAGTTTTAAAGTCCTTATATGTTACTAGCCATCTCAAAATATTTACAATTTATGTTATATTTTATGAGTTATATGTATATAGCTTGTACACAAAAATATCTAGAACAAATATAAGTAATTTTGTGTTGTTTGTTTTCAATACAATACTGAAAAAGATAAATAATGATTGGGACATAATTTAATAAAACAAAGTTATTAAGGTTTGTTAAACATTTTGTTTGAAATTAAAAAAAAATTTCATATCTATTTTTTTATATTTATTTACTACACACTGTTGACATAAATGGTAACTTTGGCAATAAAGGTAAACAATAATGCCTAAATAAAATAAAATCGTCAAAATTAAACCATAACATAGTTGTGGAATGTGTATAATTGTTTATGCCAAAAAACAAAAATTTAATCAAGGTTGTATTGCCTGTCACTAACAAAAGCCTACTTCACTGTCATCAATAACCTGTAACGTCATCTTCAATAAACGACCTCTGAGGTCCCGCCTCTCATCCGTTTCCGGTATTTATGAGATACATTAATTTTGTTGGTTTGTTATCATACCCTTCTTGCCTTTATATTCTGACGAGATTTTAATTGTTTTATTTTATTTCCTTTGATTCTATAAGTGAAAACAAGTAAAATAAGTCTTCTTAAAAACAGAAAAAAAATTTTAACGTTTAAACAAATTCATCCGTCTCTATGTCAGATTTGATCATTATTCGAAGAGGCATACAATTTAATGAACATATGGTATGTAACTTCAAGACATTTAACTTTCATCCTATATATGGATAGGTATGTAATATATGAATAAATTAATCTTTGACAGTATATGGACATATTATTTACTTTTATTTAACAGATTTAACAAATATTAAAATATATTAATTTCAATTTGTTTACATTTGTTTAGGATGGGGTGTTTTTAGACATTAGGGATATCAACCTGTTACTGACTACTTAATGTTATCATGCACTGAAGTTTATATTCCACATTAACGTATTGTACATTAACCTGCAGGCACTAGTTTGTTTGTTCACCTAAAGGTGTCTTCAGTAGTCATATAAAGCACAATATAAAATCAAAAAGCTTTTATATTAACGATTTAATATTATATACATCTTTAAAAAACATACAGCCAAATCAATGGTATTTTGACCAAAATAATCACTGAAATATAGAAGCATTTCTACTAGTATATATAGTATATAAGAAACAAGATATTAAATATTGTTGGGTATGTCTTTGTTATTCTTACAACTTCAATTTTATATATTGACTTTTGTGTTTAAATAAATAAAAAGTTAAAACGTATTAAAAATTAATGTTAAATTACAACAACAAAAAATAGTAAGGAAGAATGTATTTTTCATATTTTAATAGTTTTAAAATATAACCAATAAAATACACTTTATACTAGGCTTAATGCTACACATTTTGGCAACAATAGGCAACATTATTGTTTTGTTTCTATACTAAACAAATCAATACAAACATATTATATGTACATTAATAATAGAAAATTAATATATATATATACATAGTATGATATTATAAGTAAACATTAAAGTGTATGGCATTTTTTAATATGTTGATAGTTAACGAAAACTTCCATCAGTTTTTAATAAAATAAGATTTTAAAGAATTGAAATGATTTAAATATGGAACATATTTTACTATAATTTAATTTTCTTAACTCATGTTAGCAACAGGTAAATTTTCTTCTATACAACATATAATTCATGAATCATATTCTTTGAATTTTATTTTTAAGTATTTTTTTATGTATTGTGTATTTTTTACGATTCTGTAAATTTCAGATAAACTTCACATTCAATTTTGTCTTTAGACATTTTTAATTTTAATAATTTTAAATTCTTTTATTTTAAATACCATTGTTAATTTTAAAATAATGAATAAGATTTGAGTTGAATTTTTGATTGAATGCTTAAAGGCGTAGGAAAAAAACAGTATTTTTTTATAATATTTAAGTATTAATATAAAGTGAAAATTAGAGTTTACTAAGATCAACTTCATTTTAACTTTACTAATAATGATTGGCTTGTCAGCTATTAATAGATTTTGTTTGCATTTTGATAGTTTACTTATAAACCAGTACAAATAGGATTTCCCCCACTTGTTCTTTAAATGGGACAAATTTTCATGTTAATATTACCTTTATTTTTAATATACCTTTCGTAATTGATTTAGTTTTGTATATCTTTAAAAATACTCAAAAAGTCACTAAAATACCTAGAAATACTAATTTAAATGGTTGGCAGTTTTAATATATCACTGAATAAGGAAACTTGTTTTACCTTGCTTTATGACATTGCTAGTCAGTTTATGATAAAACCTAAAACGTTCATATACTTTTAACAATGAAATACTAT
Organism: Stictocephala bisonia; assembly: GCA_035578905.1. Classification (NCBI taxonomy): domain Eukaryota; kingdom Metazoa; phylum Arthropoda; class Insecta; order Hemiptera; family Membracidae; genus Stictocephala; species Stictocephala bisonia. Next base: position 45,339 of record JAQJVL010002118.1, read on the forward strand.
TTCTGATACGATAGATAACAATATAAAAAGTCACTGACAGACATCATCGTAATAATCCTAAATACAATTAATATAGGTACATAGTAAAAATTAGTTGTTAACAGAAATGTTTCAGGATTGTATCGACCATTTGTTTAAATAAGTGATTAACCCAAAAAAAAAATACAAAAAGTGAAAATAGTAATAAACTAAATGACCAGACCATCTTATCACACGGGAGAGAGAATTCTTAATACGCTGTTGTCGGTATCAAACTTTTACATTACATAATACACTAAGATAATTTGTCAATCTGATATTAGCATTACAAAAAAGACAATAATTAATTATTTTTTCATTTAAAAAATACAGTGAATAACATTACAAACTATAATATAATATTTTTATTATAATGCTTATAGGCAAACTAAACAATTAATAATGAATGGCTTCTCAAATCAAAACACTGCGTTTGCGTTGATTTTAGTGTGTGGTAAATAATGTAATTGTATAATAATTTCTTTCTGATTCTGTATAAAATTAGGTATGGTACATGGGTATTCCATTAAATGATTGTATGCTACATATGACATTTATATGTTTACTCGTTATCGTTTACGAGTTGCTTATAATTAGTTTTTTATCATATGACTAGCTTTTTAGACATGTACAGTTTGATTCACTCCACCCATAACGTAGCAATGTTTGCTGTTTCAGAACCTATTATAAGTTTAATATGCTGATACTAAAAAATACATTTTTCAAAGTTGTACTATACAGTTGCTGTTATAAACCGATTATCTGTAAACCAGCAGATAATATTGTACAACAGGAAATGCAATCTGTTTGAAGGCAGACCAAATTTATGAAAACAAAGTCAGACAGAATCTGGGTTCTTATTTACACAAATTAACAAAAAATAAATAAAAATAAAAATAAAGTTAAATGAATTATAAACCAAAAATATTTAATTAATTTAATTTACTTATTCATTACAAAGCCATTTAAATTATTGTACTAATAATGTTTAACACAAATAGTATTCCAAGAATTTGTATCACGTACAAATTAAGTAAGAGTATTTTACACATCCTTCCATTCCTAGTAAATTTGATTGAATATATGTTATTAAATTGTAAAAAAACGGAACAGTTTAATATAGAGAGGTCACAGCAAATCTGACATCTAATAAAACGTTTAAATTTGTTTCTTCCTTATTAAAGTTATGTAGTAAATAGTTTGTAGTTCACAACCCACAGTCCCATGATACAAATGTTTATGCACTTTGTGAAGACCGACTAGAAAGACATATTTATGATACTTTCAAAGGTTTTATATTTGTTTCTATTACAATATTTTGTCAATTTCTAGGGTATATTTAACTATTTATTAGAACATCCCATACATAGACACTAGACCAATTCTCTTAATAAAGTTTAAGAAATAGTTTTCAAAGTGACCACCGCGACGCCCGTGACCACCGCAACGCCTATAACACCCGTGACACCTATGATCGTGGCGACTCCGGTGACTCTCATTGATTCCACCAGCACAAATACTCCAAATACTTCTTTCCAGGACATTTTGAGGGAGAATTCCGCGCTGAAGATAGAAGTGGAGAAGCTGCGCTCGGAGAAACAGGTCGTCCTCAACCACTCTGTAGAATCTGACCTGCGACTTCTCGAATATACCGACAAAATATTTCTTCCCCCTCAGTCTTTGTCAGTGAACGCCTCGGTCCGGCACCATAGCCCTCATAATCATAAGGAAGACTTGAGAGAGGTATTAGCTAAAATAATATCGCTAGAGGAAGAAATAAAGAGACTCCAGCACCCATGTGAAGTATGCGAGATTCTCAAAGACGAGACTAAGAACATGATAAACAGTTTGAGATGCTTGGAAGAGGAAAATAGAGCGCTAAAATGTACCATCGAGGCAAAAATTGCAAACCCTACCTATGGCCTCTCTTCTGCACCCCTTCTCAAGCTTCACAACACCTACGACGTGCTGAGAGAAGATAGTACTCAAGAGGAGGACGATGAAGGACATTTCGTCATGGTGTCAAAGAAAGGTAAAGCCAACCTAAAAGTAAAATCTAACAAAGCTACAAAGAAACAGCCTAAAGCAAGTCAAGTGCGATACTCCGTGACTAGAAAAGCTAAATCCATTCCCTTTAGATCTATCTCAGTCATCGGGGATAGCCACGCTCGTGGCGTAGCTGACGTCTTGAGAAAGCACATGGGAGACGGTGTATCAATCACCGGATTCTGCAAGCCGGGAGGTCGCCTGCTGAACATTGAACCCACTTCCCCGCCACCAGAGGGCCACTGCTATGTGGTAATCGCAGGAACCAACGATGTCGGTGCCGGGAACGTGGGCTTAGTCTTTGCACATTTGGAAAAAGTCCTCCAAACATGTAAGAAGTCATCCAGAGTCCTCCTGGTGCCTCTACCGACAAGATACGATCTCCACCGTAGCAGCCCCATCCACGAAGCAGTCGATCTCATCAACGGATTCATGGCTGAGCTGAGCTTCCGTCACCAGGGAGTGGAGTTGCTGGATACTGGCAGCATCCACAGACACCACCACACCTCCCACGGTCTCCATTTCAACGGGAGTGGTAAACGTCAGTTAGCTAGACTCGTGGTAGAGACACTGGCTAACATGTCACCGCCATCAACGCACTACAACCCAGTAACGAGGCAAACAGCTACTAGAATTGGGAAAACGCCACGGCCCATACCCGTCGACTCGTATGACGATACTATTCATGTACCGAAACGAGAAATGAAAAATATGCCCGGTCCACAGCCCATTTTAAACCTCCCACAACGCTCATTTGCCGGTCCCATCACCCTGCCCTATGAGACATATGCCGAGGCCGCCGCACGACCGTTCAGCGCCCTGAACTCGCCAAGCAACCATCAAATTATAACTCCTAGTTATTCAAAAAATTGTATTAATGTTTTTTTAGACAAGGCCACTCCAACAACCAATCAAAATTAAATCATGTGAATCACCCAGTGAACTCACTAAACATTTTGCATCAAAATTCACAATGGGCGACCAACAAACTAGACGAGCTCTCTATCATGTGTGATGAACTGCAGCCTCACGTTTTCATTGTAACCGAAAACGGTTTTAACAATGATAACATCTCCTTATGTAGACTTAACAACTATAATCTGGCCAGTTATTATTGCCGTCAAAACCACACAGGAGGAGGTATCGCCATATTTATAAAAAACAATTTAAAGTCTAACAATATTAAATTAAAACAATCTTTAGACAAAGATTTTGAAACAGTTGGCATTAAATTACCCTCTGAACACTCATACATATCAGTCATTGGCATTTATAGGTCTCCCAGTGGGAATATAAATAACTTTTTTCTAAATTTCGAGTCACTTCTGGTCGAATTGACAACAAAAAATTCACCTTTTGTTTTAATGGGGGACTTTAATATAGATATACTTGATTCTAACAATTATCTGACAAAATGATTCTCTGATTGTTTAAAGACCTTTGGTCTAAAGTGGCTAATAAACTCTCCTACGAGAATTACAGCCACTACTGAAACTGCAATAGATAATGTAATCACGAACATACCTGACACTGTGGTGTCTGTGGTCAACACAGCAGTAGCTGACCATTGCGGCCAACTTGCTACTATTCTGGGTCATTATCATCAAGTTAATAGTCCTGCCCCCCGGGAGATAAGAGACACAAGGCCTTCCAATATCAGTCATCTTAACTCACTGCTGTCAAAGGAAGATTGGACATTTTTAAATGCCGATGAAGACTGCGAAAGTCAATTTTCTAAATTCGACGATGCTTTCAATTTTTACGTTAATACTTGTTGCCCTTTAAGAACTAAAAAAGCCAAGCTAGCTAAAAAAGTTGGCTCTTGGATCACAAAAGGAATATTAATTTCCAGACAAAAATTGAGGTTTTTTTGGAAAATTTCAAAAACCTCTGTCGATTTGGAATTTCAAAACTTTTTTAAAGAGTATAAAAAAATATACAAAAAAGTCATAGTTGCAGCAAAGGCTTATGACGTTCAAAAAAAAACTCATAAAGTCCAAAACATTTTCCAAAACTGCGTGGGGTATCATAAATTCACAAAGACAACAAAAAGAACAAGAAAATATTGAATTAAAAATCAATGAGGATTTAATCACAGACGCCAGGCTTGTGGCGGATGTTTTTAATGACTTCTTTTCCTCAGTTGCTCAGCCCTTTCAGGGTCCCGAGCCTATGTCTCCTCTTTGTGGCAACAGCCCGACGTCTTCAATGGTGTTGAGGCCGGCTACGGAAGAGGAACTTGACAAAGTAATTAAGAGTCTACCCTCCAAAAAAACTAACGACATAAATATCATTTCTATATGGCTCATCAAGAAAGTCTCCAAATACGTACTGAAGCCTCTAACACACATTATCAATCTTTCTTTCTCAGCAGGCTGCTTCCCATCAAGGCTTAAATTAGCCAAGGTGATACCTATTTTCAAAAAAAACGACAGGAATGATATAAACAATTTCAGACCTGTATTGATTCTTCCTTCTCTGAGCAAAATTTTCGAAAAAATATTCTTAAATCGTATGTCAGGGTAATTGGAAAAACACAACCTCCTCGCGGATGAACAGTTTGGGTTTAGAGAAGGTAGATCCACAATAGACGCTGTAGTAAGCCTCGTTACAGAGGTAGTGGAGAAATTGGAGAGGCGGGAATCCACTTTGGGTGTGTTCATTGACCTCTCTAAAGCGTTCGACTGTGTTGACCACAGCATACTGCTTCACAAACTACATCACTTCGGTATTCGAGGAGTACCACTCTCGTGGATCAAATCATACCTATCAGGTCGAACTCAAAGGGTTCAGGTAGCAAACCAACTGTCGAAGTCAAATCAAATGAAATTTGGGGTCCCTCAGGGATCTATTCTTAGTCCTCTCCTTTTCTTAGTTCACATAAACGATTTATCTTCAGCACTACGACATGCGAAACTCGTGCAGTATGCTGATGACACGAATCTCTGCTTCAGTGACAAATCAAAATCAGACTTGGAAATTCAAACATTCACTGACTTAAATAATGTAATGCAGTATTTTAATAATATAAATCTAAAAGTCAATCTCAAAAAATTGAATTACATCAGTTTTAACTTACGCCAAACCGACTTAGACGGTACTCTAACCATTATGTTGTCAGAAACTGAACTCGAAGAAGTCCAATCAACTAAATTTCTTGGAATATACCTGGAACAAAGCTTATCCTGGAACGATCACACAAACAAGATCTGTTCTAAATTAGCATCAAGTATATATTGTTTGAGATATTTGTCCAAATACTGCCCGATTGAAATTCTTATGACGGCGTATTATGGGATCATATACCCACATCTATCCTATGGGGTGATACTATGGGGTGGATGCTCAAATAGAGAATTTCTGCGAATATTCAGACTGCAGAAAAAAGCAGTACGAATTATTTTAAAATTAAAAAGCAGAGATTCGTGCAGAACTGCATTTCAGAATCTAAAACTGTTGACCCTGCCCTGCATTTATATATTGGAAACAATCACTTACTGCATGACCAAATGCACTCTAACTAGAGGCACCGACATACACGGACACAACACCAGAGGCAGGGAAACCTACCGAACTGGGCAACACAGGACGGTGGTTTTCGAACATCTTCCTTCTCAGGCCGGTGTTCGATTAATCAACAGTCTACCCAATGAATTCAAATGTGCACAGGTGCCCAAGGCATTGAAGGCTCGTCTTAAAAACGTACTTATATCAAACGCTTTCTACAGCGTGGACGAGTTCCTTGCACATAACTGGGAGACCTAGTAATGCCAAATGACCCTCAAATATTGGTATGGCACAAGGAGGTGGAGTGGCCGCTATCTATTTATTTAGTTATGTAATTATTTATTTTAGTTTTAATATTTTAACCCAGTTTAAATGAGAGCGTGAATGTAAGACAGTTTGTATGTTAGTATGAACCTATTTATTTAGTTATATATTTATTATTTAGTTTCAGAATTTTAATCTAGTATAAGTGAGAGAGTGAATGTAAGACATCTTGTATGTTTGTATGCACCGTTTTTAAGATTGTATGTATAGGATAGGATATTTTTATTATTTATTATTAATATTGACTATTGCGATGCAATTCATGTAATTGTCTTCATGCAATAAAACATTTGAATTTGAATTTGAATTTGAAAAAGTTTAACTGATGAATTAAAAAAATTTTTTAATAAAAATTATTATTGAAAATATTTAAAGACATTTTAGGTGTGTGCAAAGTTTGAAGATGACGTGTTTTGTTATATTTAATTTTATTACTAATGGTTATGTTTTTTACTGATGAACAAATAAACATGTATAACATTAGAAACAACTTAAATAAATTAGAAGAAACAAATTAGTCTGACCTTATGTTTTAAGAGATAATAGTAAATATCATATAAAGAATCTGTATTATTAAGTAAAATAACTGTTATTGGCTTATTAATGTGTATTGGCTGAGAAACAAGGTCCTTTAACAAACACAACAACTTTCCTAACGTCTGTGTTAACTCTGTTATCAATCACACTGTGTTTGATGAATTGCTCCTAAGGCTAAACAACTACACTCATTAGACGCCTAATAATGGTATAGGGATTTCAATATACACTATGTTTACTAACGATCCTTTAATGTATTCTAAGTTTATTTAGTTAATTTCTTCTATGGACTACATTTCTTATAACACGCCTATGTTCTTATACAAGACATAGGTCTTGTAGTAGAGATATTTAAACACAGTGTATAATATATTAATATTAGTAATGTTTAACTTTTACTAGGAAATAAAATGCATAAAATCCTGCATTAATCAAAGTAAGCTGTGTTTTAACTACTCACTTATAATACTAATAAGTATTACTATATTATGGAATGTAGAAATGATAATATTGCCTTACATTCTATGGTTTAGTTATGGTTAGTTACGTAAGTTAACTAAAGACATGCCTGGTTATGTTAGAGTAAGGTAATGTTATGCTTCCTAGCAGCAGTTCAGGTTATTTGTCATATTCCTATAGCGACAGCTATCCTACTAAATAAAGTTAAGCTTCAACTTTGTAATTATAAGCTTTTGTCATTTATAGTTTTCTTTTTTTCAGAATGAGGTATCCATCAACCACTATTTTGAGAAATATGGATAGTCTTGATTGTGAGAAAAAAAAATAAATAAAATAAAATAATCAGTTACAATTTGTATCATTTAGGGTTTAGAATATTGAAATAATGTTCCATCCATTCTTCTGAATTAAACGACCAGGAATGTTAAGTTTGAATTGTTAGTTTTAGCAACATGACCGACAATTTTGACAACAAAAAAGAACGTCATTTTCGACATACGATCACGTGTATCCAAACACAACAATTATTTTAAAACGAATTTTCTACTAAGAAGTATATTTAATGAAGAATGAAATCACCTGTTGGAATTATCTGCTTTGTGAATTCGTAACTAAGTTTATAGAAAACAACATGAAACCATTTTAGTTTGAAGTTTTTACTATCACATATTTTTCAAAACTAGTCGTACGTATTCAAAATATTAAAAGCAAATCAAATGCGAAATATAATAACGTATTAAAAAATACCTCTTACACAAAATTTTGTCAATAATAATATAGAATAATTACAGATTCGCAAATAACATTGTTTTTATGGGATTAAAACAAACATACCCGAAAGCCTCTGCAGACTCATAAATTACACATAGATGATATCTCAAGCCACCCATCATATAATTTTCAAATGATATATTTTAAGCACATCCTGCAAATTGTTATTCGTAGGTTCATACATAACGTCATCAGTAATGCTATGGGAGTGGATGTCATTTTAATTAAGATGATTATAAAATAATTTTACGGTCCTTAATGACATTACAGCTATATTTAACAATTCATTAAAATTACATTTTTCCAAAAACGGATATATGCTCTTTTTCTCTCATAAATAAAATAGTATGCCAATAAACATGTTCCCATCCTTTCTAAAAACATACATTATCAGACAAATATGATCCCTACACGTAATAATACTCACAATGTAATATATTAATCAGGCTTTTTTTAACTGATAAAATTCATAAAGCTATGGATTAGAGAAAATGCACAGTCTTACATTATTTTTTATATTTTCAAAGGCTTTCAAATGTTTTGATCAATGTATTTTACTCGATATAAGAAATAATATTGGCTTTTCAGGCAGCTAATTTCGCTGTACAAGTTCATGCCTTTTGATCGTTAGAAGAAGGTTTATTGCGGATGACTAAAAAGATAACTTTAATAGAAGCTATCAATTATATACACTTTTATTCTAAAACTTCGATTCAACTATCCCTATATGATTATATTCTTTATAATTCCATTTTAATTTTTTATCAAAATTAGATTACAGCTGTATTTTTTAATTTTATAACTTTAGACATAATGTTTTTAACTGAACAAAATTATCTGATGTCAGACTTATTTATCTCTCAACTTGTTATTTCAATACAAATAGACATTTCTCTATTTCAATATTTGTTTTAAATTAATCAATACCAGTCGGAGAAATCTAGCTCAGGGCACACTTGACACACCATTTCTATAAAGCATGTATAAAAAGCGTAAAACAATAATAGCATGAAACGTGCAAGTGAAGCAAAGTGTCATTTACTTCTAATATTGTGGCTCAGCAGCCAAGCTGGGAAGGAGAGTCAACTGTTAGGATTGTTTAAATCACACAATGGTTTGAGGACGGAAAGACGACAACTGGTCTTTTGAATATTCGACTGAAATGAAAGAAGTTTCAAAGTAAACACCAAGAGGAGGGTTAGAGGCTTATGTTTGTATTGAACAGTATTCCATAAATGGAGCAGCCAAATATGGTGTTCTACGGTAATAAGTTAAATATGGCCACATAATATATTGGGAAGAGGAAGATATAGAAATACTACCAAGTGCGAGTTAGTTATTTCATAGGATTTATAGTATACCGCAAAGCCGGATATTGTATGGTACGTTTATAAATAAATATTGCTCCAAGATATTGGGTCTCTCCTATATCAGTCCCACAGCCTCAATATATACTCAAGAAAATCAATAATTGGCCTGATATAGAACTGTAGGATTTTTATGAAAAACATATTTTACATGTAACAATTCCGGATGTACCGTTCAAAGACATTTTAAGTATTTATTTATTATTTCAATAACAGAAAGTCAAATTGTTTGGGTTTTAAGTTACTTTTTCACACAATACTATCGGACAATTTTATTTTACTTATTTGCAAAACAAATATAGTTTTTTTTTTATATTTCCCTTATAATATACTTAATTTATATCTAATATTTCAATTAATGGTTAATATTTATATAATTTGTTTATTAGTTTACAGAAAACAGTTTATACTAAAGTATCAACATATATTATTACTGTATGTATACAAAATGTATATAAGTAAATTATAAAATAAACTAATATACATATTTTTATGTAATACTGCTTTAGATTTATCGTGTACTTTTACTTAAGAAAAAAACAACTTTAATACTTTACATTCTGTTTCAACAGCATGCAATTATAAATTGAACAAAATTTTTAATTAAAATGAAAGTTTGGTTTTTAATACATAAATGTTTATTGTTAGTTATTTAAATATATGTAGAAGTAGGTTTTAAAACCCTTATTAGCTTTAAAACCTAGTATTAAAATCAGGGCCACTAAAATAGTGTTTATTTACAATATTTTACTTATTATAAACAGTTAAAGAAATATCAGTTTTAATATAAATTTATATTCAAGTTTCGTCAGTTTGTTATAAATGAAAAATGAATGAAATATAAACTACCACAGTTTCAGAGTACACATGGAGAGAGTTATGTATATATAGTTATTTGTAGTATTTTTTGATCATTAAATCAAACAACATTCTTGTCCATATTTTATTAATTTAGCAGCTATTTACAAGAATGTAGTGCAGTATTAACCAATTACTAATTTAATTACATTAGCTGATTTAATTAAAATTTGTATTACAAAGTAAACTTATAACAATATTATAAATATAGGATAGTATCATATGAAATGTTATATAATTTTAATAATCTTATTAGTTTTTAATTTTACATATATAACAAAATAAACAGGTGTAGGCCCATTTTAAGATAAACATTAAATCTGATTAATTAGATCTGATTACAAAAAGATTAATTTTGTACAATAGAAAAAGTACCTTAATACAAATACATCCGTACATAAAAAAAGGTATGGTGTCTGATCAAAAAGGACTACTGTGTAAACGATACATGAAACACCATGTTTTACCCAAGTCATTGCATCAAAAGGGGATATTAACTTCACCTGGCAAATTTCCCACTCATGAGATATTTACTTTGTAACAGTTCGTATTCTTTCTTTCACTTCACCATTCTCTTTATATCATAGACTAGGCCAATAGGCCTAATTATTACATTATCACTTTATAACCATACGAATTCTGAGTTCTCAATAAAACTGTAATTAGGAAAGAGCTAAGAAAATGTTGTAGTTAACACGATATGTCTGTAACATGGCAAGGCAACATTTAAACATGCAAACACAATGTCTGGTATCAATTATGGTGATTTTCTAATCTATTGTAATGATGTTATAAGAAAATGTGTACAATCACCTCTTCAAAGCAATAAATTATATACAAATCTAATTATAATATACAATATTTCACCAAAGAGCTAATGATAAAGTGATAAATACACGCATTTGACATGGTAAACCCAGTTTTAAATATGAATTCAAGTACAAAACAATTCAAAGTCATACAATACAAATGTATTACAATATAAGTTAAAACTGTACTACTATATAGCTTTACTTGCGAGATACGTTAAATATGGTTCTGTAGAATGTTAAGGATACGTCTTATATGTTGATGGCGTAAGCTAGGGACCCCGTGGACGCCAGGCCACGTACTTACAGAAGTAAGCCCCTGGGGGGGGGGGAGAGAGAGAGAGAGAGAGAGAGAGAGAGAGAGAGAGAGAGAGAGAGAGAGAGAGAGAGAGAGAGAGAGAGAGAGAGAGAGAGAGAGAGAGAGAGAGAGAGAGAGAGAGAGAGAGAGAGAGAGAGACGCATCAAATTTATAATATAAAAAGAAACAACAATCCCATCTGGGATTTGCCGTTAGGGACTATATAACAATCGTTACAAAACGGTTCCATGAAAAGAAATTAATGTGATATTTACATTTAAAAGTTGTCCTTTTTGCAATATGGTTATACAACTGCCCCAGAGTCTCAAAGGACTATTTGCTGAATTTCACCTACTGTAAAATGTCCATTGGTTGTACGAGGAAATTATGTTGAAAGTGGTTATAAGTTAGGAATTCTGAATTAGCATATCACTGATTGAACAAAAATATAAAGTTTAGCCACTAAATTTACTTTTCTAATGTAAAATAATTAAACAAATATTTCATAGATTTCTTAATATCGTTAAGTTAGTAATTTGAAAAGAATTTGAAAAAAAATTCAGTTCTTTGCCGCCCATATGAAATGCATATGAACTCACTCATGCGCGTGTCTGTAAAACAGTATGAAAAACTAATCATTAATAATACGATTTTAGAGCTTATTTTTATGAAACCAATAAGTTAAATATAAAATAAAAATAATTGATTAGTAGTTTATTAAACAGAAAATAAAACTAAGGAGCGATAAATGGGTGATATAGAGACTACAATGACAAGTTCATCCCGAGGGAGTTCATTAATACAGACAGGTTCCAGATGAGCCGACACGTGAAACAAAGTGGAAGTCAGCCGTGTGGCGGAGTTCATCTGGGTAACAGGAACTGAATATCTATGGCCACTGTAAAACGTCCAACAGTTTATCACTTGAAACATATGTATTGATTGTATTGATCTTACTATATGTTTTGATTGTATTAACATAAATCTGAAACATAACAAACGTAACTAAACAAAAGAATATAATTTTGTCACTTAACGTTATTCTAATAATCAATTATATGCGTCTTTGTGAGAATCAGCGTACCACTAAGGATGCCTCATCATATTATTTGTGAAACGTCTTGATATCTTGTAAATAATTTATCACCTTACGTGGTTTTCACACAAAAAATAGATTCTAGTTTAAAGTAAACATATTTTTTACCTAGCTACAAATATTTAACAAATCACATTAATTTTTTTACATAAGTTAATAGGTAATGCATTATTATGAATGAGAATTTGAAAGAAACATAACAGTTATATCAAAATATTCTTACTGGTAGGTTGTCTCAAATTGTATCATCATTTAAAAAGTATACTTTTGTCTGAATACATATAATTACAGTATATTTTAATATTTATTTTTAGTAAAATGAACTGCTCCCAACTCTGTTCGGTTAAACTATTTGCAGTTTATTTACACAGTTCTGGTATAAAATTGTAAATTTAAGTAAAATAAGTGATTAAATAAAGGGAGGTTGAAATTGTCTTCATCTACACACTGCTTAAACGAGTTTTATCCAAATACGTTCTTAACACCTGTGAACATACATATGTACTTGACTTTCTGTATGTACTTGTTTAATAATTCATTTAAAAGCGTCTAATTAATAAAATTCTCATAGTCCGTCCTTCCCAACGTGTTTTTTTTAACCCTACATTAAAAATAGGAAAATCATTACACGTTTTGTAAACTAGTGAGTTTAATAAAAACTTTTTGCATATACAAGTAGTGTTTGATTGTTAAAATGAATTTTCCTCATATAATTGTATAAAAGTTTGAGTTAAAGTCATATTTTTATTAATCAATAAATCAATGTGTTCAGTAAGGTAACATTCCTTTTTCTAATTTTAAAATCCATAAGACATACACTAAAAGTAGTAGTTAAAGGAAAAACCCTTAAACATATAAAAACAATAAGGCAAACAAATATCTATTATAGCAAATTATACGATGACATTCAGTAAAGATAACACAATAATTAAATAGTGTGTGAAAAAACAATACAGAAATACAATAACAAAAAAGGAAGACACACATACATTGTTATAATATGGTAGTAATACATAATACCAGCCTCAAAAATTCAATTTTTAAAATTAAAAGATCTATTATTAAATTGAACTATTGTTTTCTTTTAAAGATAACATGGTATGATAAATTTAAGACTATTAAAAAAATCAACAAAATCAAATATAATAACGAAAAACACTATCTTAAGATATACTATAAAACCACATTAAAAATATATTGGTTTACATTATTTTATGTGTTTTAGTTTTTATATTACAACTAAAATTAACATTATAATTTTATTTCATAAATAGTACCTCTACTGTATTTAGGATTTTTAAAACCTAATCAATCATAACCCCACGAACAATAATTCATCATGGTTTTCCCTGGATATACCAAGTTAAAAAAAAAATAAAATAGAAAAATGCTCTTCTATGTAAAAAAATCGACATTAATCACGGTATTCTAAATATAGTATTTTTCCTTAACACAAATATGACATCAAATGCTTAACACTACGAATAATAACTGAGATATTGAACAAATAAGTTAAATGTCAGGATGCATTAGATTTGGTTAATTTAAGTTGGCTGAGAATAAATTTTATTTTTACAGTCCAACCTAACATAACGAATTAACCTAAACTAACTTAACATATTTTTCTAAGTTATGTTAAGAAAAACTTTACTCGCCAGGGGCTTGCAAGCCTGTGCTTGAACTTTATTCAGTGAGTGCAATACTGACCGTTGGATCAGTGGGGATTCGAAACTAGGCCCTGTTCTCCTCAGTCCGACACCTTAACCACTGAGCCACCACACTGAAATAGCATAAACTCAGTTTTTATTTGAGTTAGGAAGAAACGGATTTTATATGTATATTTAGAAGCACATTCTACGTAATATAAATTTTATATTTTTCATTTTTTTTAAAGTAAATTTTCATATTTAATTTTGTTTCCTAAAATGTTAATTATAGTTAGTAATAGATAAAAAGTTGTGGGACAACTCAGCCTATATTTAATATTTATCGTTTCTTTGAAGGTAAATTCACATTTTTCACTTACTTCATTCCAGCGCATTCTGCAAGTAATTAACCCAATACTAAGCCACTGACTGTGAACTATGGGTTTATTAGATTAAGTTGCTGACAACAAGGTTAATGTTTCCTTGAATAACTTCGTCACCTGACAGGCCAATTCATATATAAATATGTATGTATACATTAACTTTCAGCTCATGAACCAGCTAAACGATTGGTTAAGTCTAATTTATTATTTAGTATATATAAACATGTATTCAGTAATAGGCATACATTTAAAATAATTACAGTGGACAACAATTGTATTATTCCATCTAGTTTAATAATAATTATTTTCTTATTTTTTAGGTATGAATCAAAAAATATATAAAACTATATATATGGGCTAAATATTACTAATTTTATTGAATTATACAATAGTTTTTATTTTTTCATGGATTTATTTATTCGCATTGTTGTTTGATAATTAATTTTCTTACTTTAGAGGTACGTTGCATGATTTTACATTTGTATGTCTTATGAATTGTTGGATTGTTTTATATGTATGTATGAACGTACGTAGATATGTCTATTCCCGTTGCGGCGTAGCATGGAATGCGCCAGTCATAACGATGCAATTCAAATTACGAATTAAAACACGGCACTACACCTGTCCTGCCGGACTAAATCACTCGCAAATTCTACAGGTTTTTATGTTCTTTACGTTACATAAACATTACACTGACCATATTAGGAGTATATCTAATTGGCATGATTCAAATGTATCGTCCATTTTACTGGAAATCACGAACACGACAAAATGATAAGACCAAACCCAAGGACTAAATCCACCAAACTAATACCAAGTAGTCCAGACAACAGTGACAGGAACATTAATAAAGATAAGATGAAGGAGACAGACAGATAAGCAACTAAAAAAATGGTGTATTATCACAGAGATAACACTAATTCAAAGGGCCGAGTGCGTCACTGTAAACAAGTGCCGTGACGTCAACGGCACGACGTTGAGCTATCGGTCCTATCGGCGTGGAACGTGAAGACCACGTCTTTGATCAGTAATAGGGTAATAAATGATTTTTTACACCCAATATTTTGCCTTTAGAATTTACTTATTGATATGATTGATAAGATTTTTAATGTAACTTTTTTACAGTGGTAGTTAGTTGTCCAACTAATAAAAAATGTCAAAAACAGGCTTCCTTTCACCAAAAACTATTTAATATTTTACTATTTATGCATCTTTGTGAACATATTACACATTGATAGTTTGGACCTTTTCCGTTATTTCAGAAACACTACTTATTTTTCGCATGTTAGATTAGTAGTTTAGGTCGGTAGTGGCTACCAAAGCTAATCACAAACTGGTAAATCCAATGATTGATTTACCACCAAATACGCTCTCCGCGGGTAAGTTCTTCGAAAGGAATAAGATAAAGCCATTGATATCAGATTCTTAGTGAATAATGAATACCATAGTGGACGTAAACATTATTGGGGAATGGTTTTTCAAGCAATTTTATCAAGCGGTTGTGAATTACGGAAACAAAAATGTAGTGGTAGTGAATTAACGGAGAAGATCAGATAGTTTTAATAGAATTAGATGGTACTTGTTATATAGTGACCAATTTCAGTACTTCTCCCTCAGACCAAAGGTAATCACAAGAAATATATAAGTTGAAGGGCGTACATTTAAGTTCTTTTAGGACTTTAATCAAAGTTGAAAACGTATAAGTTTCTTGCACAAATTCCTAATAACACGAATAAATAATAAAAGACATCTCTACACAAAGAACTGTATTGTAATTAATTATATATATCAACATCCTATGTTTATTGTATATGACTATTTTAGTTTTTAAAATAAAAGGTTCAATATAGTTTCGATTCACTTTCCACAGTTCAATTTAACTTTAATTTGAATACTCTATGAGCTCAATATTCAACTAATTTATGTAATATTTAGCATACATGAATAAATTAAACCTGACATTTACACTAGTAGCAAATTAAATTAGATTTTACTTGCTATGCAACTAATTATCAAACAACAATCGAGAGATAAAATCTAATTCTATATATAAATCACGAGTAAATATTCACAAGAATATTAAATATTGGTATATTTGACGATTGGCAACAGTATAGTCAACCAATATGGTTGGTTTCAACGTGATTGTATGTATCACAGATATCAGTAACTGAAGTTATTTAAATGACGTTATGATAAAGTTCCCTTATTTATAAAGAGATAAAATGAGGTCATTTATGTACATAACACCTGATATTAATTAAAATAACAATGGTTAGATCATCTAAGCTATAAGTAATAATATTTACATAAATTAAATCGTCCACACATTATGCCATCAAACACTTATTTTAAAATTAACGAAGTACTTTATATTTTTAAGGCGAAGGAATTATACCGTGTAACTTTTTGGAATTATTTATATTTTTTTAGCACCTATTAACATTTACTAATAAAAAAATCTGTCAAGATGTTGTTGAAAAAACACTATATTAATATAATGGTGTCTTAAGAAATACATTTACTCTAAAAACATAAATTTTAAAGCTGTACGTAAACTTAATGTAGCATTGTTTAAATTAAGTGACGTTTTAGAAATATTAAATTAATATTAAGTGTTTTTATATAATGTTGTTGCCAATACCAAACATTTTAACGTGTCAGTCATATATTTTAATTTACAGTATGTGTAAAAGCTTTTAAATAAATTTACCTCATATTTAAATTATATTATTATTTAACCACAATAATTGAATATAGTAGTTCAATACAATAGTTTTACATCTACCAAATTGTTTTAACATTTAATATTTTTAAATTAGATTATTCTAAATATAATCCAAGCTTTTATATAGAGTATGTGCTTTTATAATAATTAAACATATATATTGTTTAGCATTAACATTTACGATTTTTAAAATTTTAATACTGTAGTTCTAAATAATTTTAAATACTCGTTTATTGCAGTACATTCAATTTGTACTTACTTTTTTAGTACTGTTCTCATTTTTTAATTAGTTTATATATGGTATATTTATTTAATATACCTAGTATATAAATATACCTAGTATATAAATATGGTATATAAATAAATATACCTAGTATACGCTAGGTATATTTATTTATATAAAAAAAGTTTTCTAACTTATACTTTTTTTAATATAAAATATTTTTTTCTTCCAAGACTTTATTAAATACAATGTTTTTGTACAATTCCTCAATTTGTATGGGTTCTTTTTCGAAATCTACAAATAAAACGCATATTTACGTTCGATTTATGCATACAAATAATTATTAGCTATCATTTGTTAGCTCTATAAAATTAGAAGGTCTTTTCAAAAAAGTGTATAAGTATATCATGTAAAATAATACTGTTCATTAGAGCGTATTTAATTGAAAATTAATTTACAAAGGACCTAATATACATACAAGTGCTATAAAAATTATCGTCTTGCTAAACAAACTATGACAATATCGAAATAAAATAACATAATTTCAATATAAATACTGACCTTGTTATGTTGTGTTAAACTACGCATACCAGGCTTAGACCAGAGGACTACAAAAGGAATACCTAATTATTACTACCAAATATTAAATTAAAGCCGTATTTCCAGTACCTTATAATTGATGAGCTAAGATTGTTATTGATCGTTATATTTTACTTTTGGACCTACTAAAATATAATTGTAGGTGAGCTGTCAAAATGTTGTAGTCAGGCTGGTGCAAAATATCTAACATAAAATAGTCCAGTATAATAGTGTTTTTGTTTTATTATATGCACAGATGTATATCAATAAGGTTATATTAAACTTTTACACACTGACAATACTTATTTACAACTAAAAATACTGGGTTTCTAAATAATAAAGTATATTTACAATCTGGTTGTGAATTAATTTTATAGTAAATTATTACTTTGTATGATTCTAACGATTACAGTTTCTAATTAATATTGTTAGATTTTTAATTCAATATACAGTATTTTCTTACAATTTTAAGAAAAATAATATTATTCATTAGTAAAGAATGATTATTTTTGGTAACATTTTCAGTAAATCAATTTACGGCATCGTACGAGTATATTTTAAATGATTTTGATATGAAAATTTAAATAACCACTTAATTACACTTAGATATTCAACTCCGTTCAATAAAAACAATTATAATAAACGAAAAGTGAAAGTGCTTTCAACGTAATCCTCTTGACTGTTGGTTTTTGCTTCCTCTCCTGCAGGGATAAATTTGACAAACATCCCAGTAATAATTGTTGACTAATAAGGATTTCCATTATGTTTTGACAAGGGATCTTTTAAAAAGAAACCATTACAATTAAGCTAATATTAACAATGGGATTGTATTCTTAACTATAGTATGTATAGGAAACATAATTTGACACCTTATTATTTTAGCTAAAGATATTAGCTATACATGAAGGACTAATCAATTTTTTGATTACAGTGTTTACAACAATGTCATTACCACTTTCAAGCTAATGTGCAATAATAGTATGTTTGTTAAAATACATATGCAATCATAAATTTTTTATTAATATATATTTATTATTTATATTATATTAGCTATTTACCTCATCAACTATATATTTATATTTATATAGTTAGCTATTCATGGTAAATGGTAATTATCTTGGACTTCAGTGACTTCAGGTTTCGGTAGTTTTTGTGTTGTGTTGTTCAGTAGGTTATTATTCCTGTAAATTACAAATGTACAGTTCTTATCTCTTAACAAGCTAAGATCGTTTGTTGCTTACTATTTTCAGCAGAGGCTTAATGAAACAACATTCTAAAATAGCATTCTTTGGTCTAAAGATGGTTATTTAAATGAGTTTACAAACACGGTTCTTTAAATTGTTCCAAGAAGCAATTCATTCAGGGTAAGGAGCGACTGACTGCATTAAACCACTGCATTATAACGACATAGTTATAGTGCATACAACGTCGACATATCTTTACACTCAAGTTTATTGAACAAATAAATGTTTATTAATTAAAGTATGTAATATGTTAATACAACTGTTTTGACATAATATTTTAGAAACATAAATGGTTTTGTTTTAACTTTAATTGTTTTCATTTATTTAGTTACTAAACTACGCCATTATTTATGTTATGAATATTAATACTTATAAATAATTAATGCGGCCTTTAAAATTACTTACTACTAATTAGTCTCATGGACAAGTTTTTCTACAACTAAGTAGAAATCAAGAGTTAGTTTTATAATAAAGTGTTTACTGGTTATTTTATTGATATGTATGTATATTTATGCAGGGATTCAATATAAAAACTAAAATTACTATAAGCTGAATAATGTTATACTTTTTATCAACTTAAGTATTTCATACTGACAATTTTAATTCCATGTACAAATAAAATATTGATCACGAGCATATAAATCTATCTAATATTTTTAATATAATTAATTCAAACAATATTTTTGTGAGATTACTTATTTGGTCTAGCCCAATATCTTTCTTTCTTGCAACTTAATGTAGGAAATAGTCTCGTTATTAAATAAACCAAGACATTTGAAATGGCTCTGTGACTTAAGGTAAAAGCGGTGTAAGAACAACAAACGTTTTTACATGAAACAAAGTTAATTTTTTAAATTTGTTATATCATCCTTCTATGTCCCACTACCAAAAGTATTGTGTTATTTGGAATCTTCTTACTACAAAAGTTTTTGTAAGAAAGAGTGATCTATAGTATTATATTAAAAACAGCTAATAAAGGCCTACATTTATAATAAACATAACAAATTGGTTTATTTGAAGCCAATTATAAATATTATTTAACATTGTAATTTGTTTTTTGTGTTAAACTTTTCGTAATGAAACAAAATTGTTCGATGTACAGTAAGTGTATTATTTATTGCAATTTCGTGGTGTAATAAATATTATGGCTTATAGACTCAGTTAGTTATGATGTCTAGAGCAAAAAAAAAAATAAATAAATAAAAAAAATAAATAAATAAATAAAAAAAATAAAAAAAATTTTAACTTTGTTAATATAAATAAACCAGTTTAATTAGAACCAAATATGTTCCTTTATGAATTAGTGATCCTAATTACCTGTTCAGTACAATTGAACTTCACACATCACAAATATTTTACCATATAATTACCAAATACAAAAACATTACAATATGATTACAAAATGCAAAAATACTATCATGATTGATTTCAACCACGTTCACCTTCCTCATACCAAAGGGATTCACAAAAGCTGTTGATTGTATAATTTGTAAATCCCTATGGTATGAGGTTTGTAAATATGATTTGCTTGCATCTATCACCATAGTACACGTGAGTTTTGTGCTTGTATAGCGGGATATTTGTGCTTTTTGTTCTTGTATTATAGTATATTTATCCATTTTGTGCTTATATTATAATATTCTTGTGTTAAATGAAGTTTTATTGTACTATGATGATGACCCTTCCACCCACACATAAATTCACTATAGTTATGACTCTCCCACACACACATACACTCACTATGGTATTAACACTTATTATGGTAAAAAACTTTAGTTTACTTTATCTGTTTTCATGCAAGTATTTTGAAATGATATATTAGTACGCATTCAGAGCCAGTAATGAATACACTGGGCAAGTTGCACGCCCATTAATTGAATTTAAGTTGCACCTTACAGCTTTTGTGAAAATAAGATCAGTCAATCTATGATATATGGCTTTTAAATATTTAAATAAATAATTAAATGAGTGAACACCCAACGAGTCGTCTCCTTTTACTTGTGTGTTATATTTTCAAGAGAAATGCATCCCTATAACTATACCAATCATGAAAGGTATAATGTCTTGTTGAAATTATATATTTTGTTAGTACTTTTAATGTAGGGAATCAAATTCACTATGAACATTGTGTTTCACAAAGTAAACATAGTGCACCACTGAAAAATGAACAAAGACTTGTTTTTTATTGAAATAAGCAAAAGTGCACTTTACATTCTTTCGTTCACTAAAACGTTATAGTTTATTCAACATTTTACTTTTATTATAGTTATTATATAGTTACAATCAGATAAGAACAATTCACATCTAAAGATCGTATTATTACTGATATTTATGGGTAAATTACACCAATATTGGATAAATTATTTGTTAATGGGGACGCATACTTTTTATAACATATTTTCTTGTGATTTTAAGAGAAAAATAATTTTACTGCATATAATATTTATATGTATTTTTATCTATTATGTAAATGTAATTTAACAACGTTATAACTAAAATGAAACACTAAAAATTACTGAACATTATTCATGAAGTATTCTCAACAAAATATTTTCTTAAGTGCCATAGCCTAATTAGTTTTAAATTACCGAAAAAATGTATTAGAGAATATTTTTCCTATTTTTATCACAAAAATTTTATAATTTATGAAATATATACACTATAACATTTTAATTTAATAATTTAGCTTATTGTCATACAGTAAAATTATTTAAAGGTACAAAACACGTACCATAAAATACTAATATGAGTTTATTTAAAATTAATATATTATTTCTTTCACCTAAACAATAATTTACTAAATACCATAATGAAGTAGCATGTGAAGGCTAACATTTAAACATTAGTCATGGTAAAATTGTTTTGAATCGATGTCTTTATATGACAGCGTACCTATATTCTAAAAGGTAATTTACTTGTTTGTATGCCACAGAAAAGAAATGTTATAGAATATTTTAATTTAAATAAAAGTAACAACTATTATTAAAAATTATTAATGTAATTTTATTGTTAATTATTTTTAAATTTAACAAACACTCTAGAGAATAATGACCAAATCTTTATGATCAATAGTTTTCAAATATACTGTGAATATTTTTTAGAGTAATAGATAATTTTTAGTCTATGTGCACTTAGAATTTAGTTTTTTATATAAAAAAAACAAGAAAAAAAAAAAAAAAAAGTATATAATTTATTTTCATTTATCTTTAAAAATAGTTAGCCGATAATTATACGGTTATATTTGTCAGAGAAAATTGTTATAATGATTGCAATACCGAATACTAAAATTATTATTTATTTATTTAATTCCTGTATTCCCTTGGGGGACGTAGGGCTGCAACAAATGCCTTCCATCGCACCCGATCCTGTGCCAGCTGCTTTACTTCTTCCCAACTCTTGCCTTCCTCTCCAATCTCCCTCTCGACTGACCTCCTCCAAGTTATCTTCGGTCTTCCTCTCTTTCTACTTCCTTGGGGATTCCAATCTAGGGCTTGTCGGCTGATGTTGTTAATGGGCCTTCTTAGTGTATGGCCTATCCACCCAAACTTCCTCTTCTTAATGGTATCACCAATAGGATTTTCATTTGCTCTTCGCATCAATTCCTCGTTTGAAATTCTATCTGGCCAGTATATGTTAAAGATTCTTCGGAGACACTTATTTATGAAGACTTGCAGTTTACTTGTTACTGTTTTAGTGACTTTCCATGTCTGGCAGCCATATAGAAGGATCGACTTTACATTGGTTTCAAAAATCCTTAATTTTGTCTTTCTTCTTATTTGACTTGATCGCCAAACTGGTGCAAGTTGGGCAAATGCTCCTTTAGCCTTCCTAATCCTACTGGTTACATCTTCATCAGTTCCACCCGTCTTAGAAACAATGCTTCCCAGGTATTGGAATTGTTCCACTTGCTCAATAAGTTTGTTATTCACCACCAGCGGCTGATTATTTCTATTATTTATCCTCATTTCTTTTGTTTTTTCAAAATTTATTTTTAGGCCAACTTTTTCTCCTTTGTTATGAAGGTCTTCAAGCTTTCCTTTCATGTCATTCAGTGTTTGAGACATTATGCATAGATCGTCCGCAAAATCTATGTCCTCCAGTCTATCCATCAGTCCCCACTGTATACCCCTGGGCCTACTTACAACTTGTTTCATTATGCTATCTAAAACCATAAGAAATAGTATTGGTGAAAGCAAACAGCCTTGCCTTACTCCAGTTCCAATTTCAAATGGACAGGATAATTTACCCTCGTGTACTACCTGGCATCTGTAATTTCTATATATTTCTTTTATGAGGTTAATGATTTTTTTAGGCACACCCGCTTCAGATAACGCTTTCCAAATGGATTCTCTACTGATGGAGTCAAAAGCCTTTTCAAAATCCACAAAGGACAGATACATTGGTGACTGAAACTCAGAGCATTGTTCAACTATAATCCTAAGGGTGATGATCATGTCTATACATGAGTGGTCTTTCCTAAAGCCCGCTTGTTCTCTCCGCAGTTTTGTATCTATTATACCTTTGATTCTGTTTAAAATTATCCTGGTGAGAATTTTACTAGCCACGGAGAGCAGTGTAATACCCCTCCAGTTTGTGCACAGTGAAATGTCCCCTTTCTTTGGAATTTTTATCAGCAACCCTTTCTTCCAATCATCTGGAATTAATTCTTTTTCCCAAATATCTTTTAATAGGTCATAGAAAATTTCTGCTGTAAGGTTTGGGTTTGCTTTTAGCATTTCTGGAGATATGTCGTCCACTCCGGGCGCTTTCCCATTCTTGATTTCCTTGAGTGCCGTTACAATTTCTGCCTTCGATGGTACAACTGTGCTTATTCTGTGGTCTTCTATGTGTACTTCGTTTTCTATCTGTCTCTGATTTATATTTTCTACTTCCACCTCTTCCATCACTACTTGTCTATTTAGCAGCTCTTCAAAGAATTCTTTCCACCTTTCCCTTTGCTTTTCTTCATTTACTATTACCTTATCACTTGTGTCTTTAATAGGTTTTTTTGCAATAAATATTTTGTTTCAATAAATTAAAATACTAAAATTACGTTATTTTAATTCGTAAATAGTATAAAACAAAATATATTATTAACATATACATTTTCATTTTCTTACTTTATTAAATTTAAATATAAAAAAAGGAAGATTTATTTGTGTTATATACTATACTAGAGTATTTTTACAGGTGTTAAATATTAACAAGAGAACATTACAAAGGCGACGTACAGTGGTAAAGACCCAATGCCCACCCATACACGTACAGTGGTGTTGGCGCACCCACCCACTCATAAATGTACAGTGGTGTTGACGCATCCACCACTTATACATGTACAGTGGTGTTGACCCACGCGCCCCCCAATACATGTACAGGGGTACTGAAAATGTGTCTAAAAACCTTCTGAGACAGATAAATGTTTCTTAAGAATTTTTTTTAACAAACTTACAAACAAACAAAATTTAAAAGTGGAATCGTTTATAATTTCACTACAGAAACCTGTAGAGAGTGATAACCCGTTTGGTAAAGTTTTATTTACTTGAAAAAGTAGTTTAATTTAACTGGAAACTAAGGGACTATTTATCTGTCTTAAAACTTTGTGTACTTAAGTCTAACTTATAAAGTGGAAAACATTTTATAAGATAGTGAAACACTTGAAAAGACTTGATTTATTAAGGCATATTTATATACATGACATTATGTGTCACAGGTAAATAAACAGGTTGTCTATTTTAATTGGCCACCGTTGTGATCTTGGAAAACATAAGTCTGACCAAAAACTTTATATAGGGAACTTTTACTTGTTTTTAGAGAAATTAACAAAATTAATAAAATTGTTGTCATTTTCCAATACGGTGATTGACTTTGTTTATTCTTATTAAATACCCTTTATTTTATGATTGATTTTGATACGAATATTAACTTTAAAAACTTTTCATTATTGGCAGTTTATCGATATTTTGCTTAATAACGTTGATATGAGAGCTCAAATTGTTCAGATTCCTTAAGTAGCTTACCATTGAGATAATAACATTTTTTAATATCCATTAAAATTTGATATAATCTGTAAAATTAGACCTAAAGCTGTATTTTAAGTTTGCCTAAACAGCTGATAGTGACAGAATAAAATATACCCTGTAAAATATTGTATCAATATTTCTAAGGGTGGACGGTTATTAACCTCTCACGATAGGATTCATTGTGACTAAAAACCATACATTAGAAGCTATAAAAGACTTTTGAATAAAATTATACATCAATGTTATTGATTTTGTTATGAAAGTGAAAATATACATAAGACCGATTTAGAGTGTTACACTTAATAAATGGTAATTTTAATGAAAAAATGCGTATCCTAACTGAATAATTTTAACATATGATTGGTATAAGATATTCAACTACGATCCTTAAATAGTAATGTTAGTTTATCAGAGCAACTTGCAATAGTTAGAATAAACAAATAAATATGATTATATGTTTTATAAATTGTCCTTTTTCAACATTTATTTAAGGCTTGACGCACAAACTTACGAATGAGGTCACTTGAAAAATGAGTTAAACAACCTGTTATCGGAGCCCTTAATGTATGCTTTTTATGTCCGATTATTTGCATTACGTTTGGAAATCTTGTTTCTGCTGTATAAATTTAATTTTAAATATTTCAGCCTTTTAAATGTTTATTATTAATTATTTGAAATCTAACGTAGCTTTTGAAATGTAAATGAATTAACTAAATCAAATTATATTGATATATCTTGCATGATAATTTCCATCGAAATCCATCCAAACGTGGAAAAAGATTATTAAATAAAAATGTGGTCAAAGTATCATCCTAAAAGAAACTTTGTATGAGTTTTATTTATTTATTTTTTACTGTTAAGTGTTTACAACATCTAGGCTTCACCAAATTATGCGAAACTTGTCGGTGAGGTCCTATAGTAAACAAGAAAGTAAAATCATAGTAAAAAAATACATGCATATATTATGATGTTATTTATTAGTAATTATTGGGCGGTTTAGGACAGGCACCTATTTCAGCAAAATAAAAATACAGCTTATAATATGACAAAACTACTCATTACAATAAAAGTTATGAATACGATAACTGCAGAATGTGGCTACAACATATACGCCAGGTGAAAGTTTCTAGATAATTTTATCCTGTTTGCCAAAACATTCTTGTTTTCTACTCTATTCCCTCAACAACACTTAGATCGGCAGTGGGTTAAGTGTTATGTTATATTCCAAACAAAAACAAAGTGACATGACCTTAACGTGTTTTCTTACTGTAATATAAATATTAAAAATATTATTTGAATTCTAAAACGAATATATGTTTAATTTATAAAATTAAGTGAACAGTGCGGTGTATTTAATGTGTTTATGTCTTATTTATTGTTTGGTTTATTGCCTGTTTCTGGGTCAATGTTTATCTAGGCTGTGTAATTATAGTAAAAAATAGTCCTTTTCAATACACCTTTTCTTCCAAGAAAAATCCATTATAATGAATGATGAATATACAAAATAAACACAATAAATAATCTAAATTAACCTGTATTTGTGAATACAGTAATTAATAACCATAGATGCAATAAGTAATTATAATAATATAGTTGTTTTCATATTAACTTTAAATATTGTTTTTTATTCTTTATCACTAAATGTTGTAGGCCCTTAGTGTGATTTTTTTAAGTTAAACTAAAAAAACTTGTTTTCATAATTCAAGCGTACTTTACAACAATCATTAACAAGTTATTACTTAATTAAATAAAACATACTAAAACATTTCGTTTGAGTAAAAATTTCTGATATTTGTTTAATCCAAGGAAAAAAATGCAATAATACAGTAAAGGTAATAATCTTATTTGTATAAATATCGTATACCGAGTTTGTAATTTTTCAATACATCTTAAAAAAGATATATTTTCTAACCCTTATTTAAAAACAACGTTCACTTAAAAAAAAAGTTGTTTACAAATTATTTTTAAATTTTTATGTAACATTCTTGCAGGGATTAAACATAAAACTAAGTTTACTATATGAAATTTGTAGAAATAATTTGGTGTACATTAGTTTTTTTCTCATTAATGAATTTATTTATTTTTATAAAATATAATAATAAACCAAAATATAAATATGTCTGTGTTGTTTAAAAATGTTATACTTAATTTATTAAAAACAACTTTGTGAAACTTTATTACCTACGTCGATTTATATTACGTATCTTACGACTTGATATTAGAAGTAGTTTCTTTATAAAATACACTAAGAAGTTGGAATTGGGTTTGTGACTTAAGATGTAAGCAGTAAAAGAGCAATAAAAGGTCTCACAAGAACGAAATGCTATATTTGAAGTATGTTACAGCTTTCTTTTATGTCCCGTTACTAAAAGGAATGTGTTATTTGGAATGTTTTCTTTTGCAAGAAAGTGTACATAATTGTACATTAATGAATGCTAAAACGACCTTGGATTATAACAATCCAAAGAAACTATTGTAATATATTTAAAATCAATTAATGGTAAACTCTAATTTACTTTAGAACTTGAATTTTATTTTCAACTTGTCGTTGTGTAATACTTTACTAATACAGTTAGTGTAATAAATCATTTATTGCTATATGAGTAAGAGTAAGATATGGTCTGATATTTATTGGCATTGTTTGGATCACGTAACACTTTAATAGTACTAAAATATATAAAACAATTTAAATCCAACCAAATTTGTCCCATCGTGCATTTATGATGATATTTAATAATTTTAATATATAATTTGAAGGTATGTAAGTTAAAGTAATGCATATTTTAGTTAACTCTGTTCATTAGTATAAATAAAACAAAAAATAAATAACTGATAAACTTGTAGGTCTGGATAAATAACAAAATGTAGAGTAGTGTAAATGTACGCATAATTGAAAATAAATTATATTAATGGTAAATAAATGTATAAATACAAAAATTCTATTGTAATCGATGTGATGGTTTATTTTACATATCCTATCTGGATGTTTGTTTATAAAATATTCTTGTAGTCTGTAGTTATTGAGACGCAATGGGTTCCTTTAGTTGGAAACAACAACAAAATTAAGTAAGTTTGTGATATACCATGCGTTTACATGAGTAAAAAATACGTATAATAGTCTACACTTAGAAATGTATGTTATATATCTCTCGTTAAACAGGGGGCTTACATAACAAAAATTACACACATTTCTCTACTAGCATATCAATTATTTTGTAGTATTTTTCAACATTATTTTGAAAACTATCAACTGAGATATAGAGCAACAGCTACTTTAGTATTAAATTCAATATATAAAATATTATTTTTGACAAATAAATAATAATTTACACGTAAAAAGTTATAAATAAATATTTCACTTACTTTTTCTTATAAACAGTTTTTTTATTTATTTTTGATATATGCTGCTTGTTAATTCTTATGGTTTAAATTTATATATATAAAATCCAATGTATGTTTGTTTGTCTGTCTATCCTTTATGCGCTACCAAACCGTCCAGCCGATCGCCATGAAACTTGGGGAAGTTGTTCTATATACCCCAGGGAAGGTTTCTGTCCTATTCCCGTTTCTTTAATCCCTCAGGGCTCCATCCATTGGACTTCTAAAGTTTCAATGTTAATCAAATAGCAGGATGCATGAAGGTATAATAAGTCAAATATAAAAAGAATATCAGCTGTGGGTTTGAAATATGTCAAAATTATACTGTTTATATTTTTATGTTTTGATTTCTTGTGAAGCTATATTAATTGATTGATTTATTTTATTAACAGCTGTTAAATAAAAACAAATAGAATAAAATTGTTGTAGGCAAACTTTCAAAATTAAAAATAATTGAGTGCAGTAGTAAATTACACAAAACATCAGCTGTTGTAAATTGGATACTGTGTAAACTGAAAGGTTGCTGCACATTTCAATGATACAATCAAAACTCAATATCATGACCGGCGAAGCGGATGGGTACAGCTAGTAAAAAAAATAATACATTAGGATTAATAGGCTTTCATTATTATTTATGTATTATAATTTAAGTTGAAAATAATGATTTTAATAGAACTGTCAAGTAGAAATTGTTTGTTATATAAATCACTTCATTGCGTAACTTTCAGTTATACACTTTTAAATGCTTATTTTTAAAACGAAATTTACAATAAACATTATTTTTTTTAACGATACACATTCTAGGAAAGATTCTACCAATTCATTTTAAGATTTACAAGAAGAACGATCAAGTAAGTTGCAGAGACAAAGTCAGGTGAATGATATCCTTGACAGCTAGAGTTGGATCCCCCTTCAAATGGCTTTATTGACTCTGGCCTCCAAGTTTAAGTTATACATTAACAGCAACAAGAGTTGTCCTAATTATATAAATTTTCAAATTTAATTTGAAACATGTGGCTGACTCAAAATAAAATGTTAATTTTAACGTTTAAAAGTGTCATTTCATTTTTCTTAGTACATTAAAGTTGAAATATTCCAAGGTTATTAGTTAAATATTAATATTTGCTGGTTTATAACTAACTATATTAGAGAACTAACTAGATGACGTTGCATGAAGTGGAAAAAATGGCCACCACTGTTCCCCTTACTTCAGCATAACAAACTATATACTAGTCCCGCATTTCTTTCGACAAAAAAAATTTGACGCATTAGTTTAGACCTTTGGAAAAACGTAACTCACTTGTAGCTTATTTTTCTTTCAAAAGTAAAACCTGTGAAATATAAAACATAAACGTACATAATCATGATTTATTAAACATTAATTAATAAAGAACAACGATCTGGCCTAAATACCCTGCACATAAAAGCTCTATTTATATGGTTTATATCTTGAATGGAATTCACGTTTTATTTAATTATATTATACATCAATTATCATTGTTTTACTAGTTTGTGTAAAACAATATTTATTTTTATTACCACGAAGTAGCCTAAATATATATTATAACACAACGATAACTTGGTAAACGTTATTGGAGTAAATGTTAAAAGTGAAGTGTTTACACATAATTGTCTAAATAGTAGTAAATCAAATAGGATCGTTTATTGTGTATCTATTTGATTTAACAACATTGCATAGTCAGAAGTGTTATTTTAGAGAAAAATAATCAGTTAAACTTTTACTGTGTTTATAAAATTATTAATTTTACTAATTATATAATTTATACTGAAACTAATGAGAATAACATTTGTCCCATAAATTAAAGTAATTAATTATCATCTTACGTAATATAAACGGGTGTTTATATAAATATATAATAAAGTGAATTTATACATTTATTTTCCTGGCTCAAATGATATCATATGTTTAATTATTCAACAATAATTAAAATGTACGTATATTATTTATTTAGTTTAAATATTTATACCTACACGAATATTAATTACATTAGCTTTATCTAGTCACTCGTGAAACATGTTTAACAATATGCAAAACATTTATATCGTTTTAATTGTTCCTAAATTTGTTATAAGCAAGATATGTAATTTCTTGATAGTTTAATATGGCAGAGGACAATTTACTAGAAAACTAGAGTTTATGGTAATATTTCTTTATCCAGGTTTCCATTAAAATATGATATGTAATAGTTTTACCTGCATTTTCTTCTTAATTTGTTATGATATCAATCCTGTTGAAAAAAAGGTCGCCTATAAGTACATTTAGCGTGATTGATTTTACAAAATAAAAAAGGTTTAAATATATATATATATATATATATATATATATATATATATATATATATACAAAAATTACTATAGTGCTTTACAAAATTTTAAATTTGTTTAGTAGATATTATTGAGTTAATAACACAGAATAATTTTTGAATAGTTTAATTTTTATTTATTATTAATAAAATTTATATAATATCCATATTGCGTTTCGTGTACACAAACACATAATTTTCAGTCAAAGAATGTAATGTAGTTTTTTACTTAATCAATCTAAAAGTTGATATTAATTTTAAGAAAATTAATTTTTTTTTACAATACTACTGTACGTGTATGGTTGGGTGGGAGGGCTATCACCACTGTGCCTATAGTTTTACCTTATCTGTATATATATTTCAGGCCTATCATTAGACCCCCTTCCTTGAGTATTTTATCAAAATTTATAGCAAATGCTACTAAACAAATTAAGTTGTGCACGTGACAAATATTAGTACGAAAATAAGTAGGAAAAATCAAAATTTCATATTTATTGAATTTGTAGGTAATGAAATGTTTTCTTCCTTTTTTACCATTTTCGTAAAACTGGATTCGTGTAACTGGTGGTTATTACCATTTAAGTAATATATTTGATAGTACATAATACCAAATAGGTATTTACTTATATGCAATAATTACGTGTTTAGTATAATTGAAATAAACAGTAATTATATTGACACTAATAATTATTTTAATACGATAGAAAAACTATTTATTTGTCATAATTTATGAATTTGGAGTAACGTCAGATATATATAGAATCTTTATTTCCTTTTAAAATAGTTAAAAATAAAAATATATCAGATGACACGTCTTATGGTAATAAGAATAACAAACAGATTTCTATGAATGAGGTAAAACATATTTAAAAGAAAAATTGTTCCTTAAGCACAATAGTGGTTTGGTTTGCTTAATTTAAGTAAGTTCTTTGAAAGTTTGATGTTCACGTGAGTTACAAATACACAAATATTATATCCGCCGTGTGTTGCTTGTGTTCAAAATGGTGAAAGAGTTTGCAGTTGCCCTTTGACTGACTCCAACCTTGCAGCCCTATTTCAAATGAAAGGTTAATGCAGCACTTTTAACATTTATAATTACATGTTTTTAAACTTAAAATACATGTCTTTAATAATAAAACATAATATTACTAAAATAAATAGAACATTATTTATTTAAGCTTCTGATTGAAGCTGGGTGTTAATTAATTTTAAATACTTACACCAATAATATTTTAGTATTTAAAAGTATTTATTATTTTTTATTAAATAGTATTTATTATTTTACATGCTTTAATTTGTTAGTGTTACGCTAAATTTAATAGCTGTCATCTTACTTTTTCATTTGGATTCCTTTTAAATGTTAGGTTTGAATTTAATTAAAAGAAACTAACTAATTTTTCTTCAACACGTAATTTAAAGCATTTTATAACTCACATCTACTTTTTAATCGTAAATTAATTTATTTTGCTATAGTAAAATAGAATATTTTTATAAGAAGAAGTAACGGTCATTTGTACATAACTAAAATTAATACCAATATTTACTTTATATATTATTACACAGTAAATTTCGTGTTTTTAGGATTGTGATGGCTATAAATGTTTATTTAGATTGGAATTAAAAATGAATTTATTATAACATAATAGGACATATAATATTTATTTCATAGACTTATTGTTTCTGTAGATGTTCCGTACATCATTGTTAAAAATGCTAGCAATAAGCAAATAAAACAATAATCCTATTGGGGAAATTACCTACCGTAAATTAGCCAATTTTTCTTAGTACTCAATAGCCAAAAATAATTAGGGACGATATTAGACCCTTATTACTCTATGATTTTGTATTGGTGTCATGAGGTTGGGCTAGTAACAGTCCATTTATCTTGGGCGTCAAGAATGTGAGTTATGAGGCTCCTGAGGTACAGGTCAACGGTGGTCAAAGGTCAAATATACATGCATATGTAAAGGATCTATTACATTTACAATATGTGTATGTTTTAGTCAAGTATTTCGTAAATTATTATAAGAAAATATAAATGCGGCAATAATCTTGAATATTTACCAGGGTTTTCAGTTTGTTTGCATGCCTGAATATTAAAAAACTTTATTCAAACATAAATTCATTCAATTTATTAGTTTAGAGTCAAAAATACAATACATCATCTTTAACGGGATTTCTAAGAAACATGGAACCTCTAAATTTAGCAGTAAAGCATCTTGTGTTTCTTAAAATTATTAGAGTTTTGTAACTGCTCGATAATAATCTGGTACATTCTACGTTCTTACAGCTGACGTAGGTATTTGTGTCTACTAGTTGAAAAAAAAGTATTCATACTGGTAAAGTAAAGTAAAGGTGCAATTATGCTTTGATTTAATACATCTTTTTATAATGTAAAATATCAACTTTTTGTCTGTAACTTCCATTAATGATTAAATATTGACGTTAAAGAAAAACCAAGATTCTCTGGTATTTTAATAACTAACCTGGTATATGATCTATTTCGACGTGAATTAACATGCAACAAAATGATCCAGCAAAACACACATTATTTCCATCTGGATACGATAGATACTGGCTCTATATCTCATACATTACTTCTACTCCTATTCTACATCTTCTGTACTCCTACTACTATCCTAATTGTAATTTGTATT
Source organism: Stictocephala bisonia (assembly GCA_035578905.1). NCBI lineage: Eukaryota > Metazoa > Arthropoda > Insecta > Hemiptera > Membracidae > Stictocephala > Stictocephala bisonia. The sequence goes on from JAQJVL010002118.1 coordinate 78,611, forward strand.
ATTTACAAAGTATAATTTATATAAAAATTCATTAACGAAGTAATACATTTCGTATATTGCTGTACTCTTCTTTATATTTAAATATAAAAAAAATTATATGATTTTGCCCATTATTAATTAAATTTATATTATAATTGATTATTTATATTTATTTATTAATGTATGCAAACATTATATGTAATCCTAATTTGTATAGATTTTTTTTTTACTTTTTACCATCGTGACAATTTATTAAAATTAAAGGGTTTAGAATGTTCAAGAAAGGAGATTCTGTAAGCTAAGTCTCATACAGGATTATTATCTCAAAAAGGCATTAAGGGTAAAGCTATTTGAATAATGAATGCATTATTCATCATTCCGTACGTGAATAAATCTAGTACCTTTAGCACAGCTGAGTAACTTTCACAAGTATAAAACTGTATAATGAATTAACAATTTAATAATTTGTAATTGCATTTCCTTGCTTCCTTCAGTTTCTTGCCACCTAAGAAAGTTTAAAAAATTTGCTTCAATTAACAAGAATTGGCTATATTTCCAAGATAACATTTTTTTATGAAAAAAATATTGATTTTACCGATAAATTCTAAAATAAACTTTGAATATTTTTGACATATTTCCCCTAATTTATAATATGTAATTTAAATAATATTATATAAAATTAAATTTTTTCCTTAAAGAAAAGTGTTGTTAACACAAAATTTAAAACTATTTTGGTATATAGTAATTGTTACCTACATATAACGAAAAAACTACTTTCACGGTGAATCATAGTTACGTCCCTTGCGCGATCATTATAAACACAGTCAATTAACTTCAAAGGCTGAAGTCACCTATATTCTCGCATCAGAGGGACGGTCGGGAGGCCATCCTAGAAGTCAGTCATCCGAATTTACTGCAAAATAGGAATTTGTTTTTGAGTAAATACAGTATATAATTAGAATAAATAAGGGTAAAATTTAGTTAAATAAGTAAATAGAATATATATTTTCCTGTTACAACCGCGTCAAGGTACTATCTACATTAAACACAAGGTAACCAGACGTCTCACCCATGCTGTGATGTGGCATCCTCAGTATAAAGAGTACATAACGTAAATAGTGCCTTGAAGTGGTTGTCACCGGAAAATATAGATTCTAGTTGTGACACCGGCCGCTTAAGGCTAAGTTCTATGAGGTAAGTAAATAGTTTATTTTTTAGGCCAACAAAATAATTGAAATAAAAAACATATAGTATTTTCTTGTTCAACATTAAAAAAGAATAATTTGTAAAAGTAAAAAAATTACTATTATTAAAATGAATTTTTCATCTTTTTACTTTTAGGTTAAAAAGCTAAATTTTCTATTTCTCAATGGAGAATATTATTATAAACTCATATTTCACCACTATTTCAACAATAAATCTTGTTTTCAGAAGTTACTAAAAAGTGCATTGTTACCCATCAATAGTATAGTAATAAAAAACACATAGGTAAAGGAATTATTTATTATTTAAAAATGTTTAAGTATTTATCATGTTAGATGCTTTTATGTTAGTTTTAAAATATATGTATTCAAACATGTATACTATAGGAAAGTGTTATTATTACATTATAGTGTATACTATAGCAAAAGCTTAGTTTCATACAGTACTATAATATTGTAGCTGAATTATATTATTTTGATTATATTTAAGCTTTTTCATACTGTTGGATCTGACAATGTATTCTGAAAAAAACCCAATCCATCCCTAATAATATTGCTGATAAAATACTTAAACATGTACCAAAAGTAAATTAGTATTTTTTTTACTATTTCTAAGGTTACAGATTGCTAATTATCCTTCGTTAAGCAATGTGGGCTCTGGAAGATAATTAGTTTTGTAAATTTCATCGTGGAAAGATCTTGTTGATAAATGCCTACATTATTCATCTACCCTCTGGGGAATAAAGTTCTTCCGTTTAACCACGTCTTTATTTATTTCCCATTTAATTATTTTATCAAAATTAGTAGGTAAATAAAGTACTTAATAATTGATATTTCTCAAAAATTTACTAAATTACTAGGATAAATTATTAATATATCATTAATAATATTATTATTAATGATATATTAATAACCCATAATACAGTAATAGTAATTGTTATTTTATGAAGCTTTAACTACTTTTATACTATCTTTGATTTCTTCAATAATACTACAAGTATTAATATTATATTATCATCATTATTTTAACAGGTTCTTTATTATTGAAATTAACATAAAATATCATAAAATAAGTAATTATTGGTCAACCACACGTTAGTTAATTTACTATAAATTCACAGTATTTAGAGTTCATTAAATTATTTCAATATATAAAATTGTGAGCTTTTGGTTTTACCGGAAACCTGTTTATATAACTTATTATTCCATGACCATAAAAACGTAGTAAACATAATTATATTATAAAAACAATTATATAATATATTTTTCATTTCATAAGGTTGTTTTTGTTTTGCATACCTATTAAATATATATACTATATAAACAGAATTAACTTCTCTAGTATGTATATATATATATATATATATATATATATATATATTATATTATTTACTGAAGAATTTTATATATATGTAGAATACAACTTGTTAAATTTATGATCTTCATGTTGTGAGTAACAACAGTTAAAAAAGAAATATGTTACACAGAAACAACGAAATACATTTATTATTGAAATAGAGTTGCCATAAAGTCTTATTTACTAATTTACTATTATATCAGTTACCAAAGTACTAAAACTTAATTGTATGTTAAACTATCTTTAGTTACAAATTATACTCTAGTTTGGTAAGCAAATGTAACTAACTATTATCTCATTAGGAACTGCTCATACAGATAACGTTAGTTTGGTGCCAAATAGACTTACAGTGTGGTTGTGTTTACAACTACTAAGTTACATATTGAGAACATGCTGTATATGGACAGAAACTGTATGTTATTGCAATGCATAACATTTGTATTAGTACATTCATTTAATCTTAAATAGCCACTTACTTCTATGATAGTCATTGTACATGTTTGTTAAACATGATAAAGTATTGTAGGATTCTAATTGTTTAACAGCTGTGATCTACTTGGACAGCAGCTATGACCAACTTGGCTAGAAATTTTGATCTAATTGGGTAGCAAACGTAATCTATATGGATAGCAGCCATGAGCAATTTAGATATCTAACTGTAATCAACTATGGTAGCAATCATGATCTAATTGGTAGCAAACGTAATCCACATGGATAGCAAGCAACCAAGATCAACTTAGATATCTAACTGTAATCAACTTGGGTAGCAATCGTGATCTAATTGGGTAGCAAACGTAATCTACATGGACAGCAGATATGATCAACTTAGATATCTAACTGTAATCAAACAGGGAAATTAATATTTTTCCAAGTTATATACCCTTACGAACACTACACGATCGAATTATTATTTGCTCATGTATTGTAGGATAGTAAATATATATTAATTTAAATTTAGCCACTTTAAGAAATAAAATGCTAAGTTTTTTACTTTCTGCATAAATATAATAAATAAACAAAGGCAGCCTAAAATATTTATTCAATGGTTGTAAAATAAAAAAGAAAAAGGGTTATAATTAGTAATTTTCGATCAAAAAAGGATTCCTAATTTGTTTAAAACATGTAGGTCAAGAATATTTAAGAAGATTGATGATATATAAAGTAATAAACGATAAAGGATACAAATATCATAAAATATGTTTACGCAATATGATATATTCCACTAATACATTTGTATGTATGGTTTAATATAGCATAGGTTACATTTTGTTTTATAACTAGATTTTCGTTAGAAATTATTCTAATAATACATGGTATTATAAAAAATGACCGATTTCAAAAAAGCTATATTTATTAGAAACAAGGGCTTTACCCAAATATAAACTGTGCAGAAGGTGTCTATCAGAAATTCAATAACCCACGAGATGATCAGGGTGAGACGATCACTGTATCACAGAACTCGACTGGCAGGAACGGGCTGGGCTCGTAGGTTATGTGCCCACCTGGTGATGGAGGGGTTGTTCTTGTAACTTCCATACTGTTCCAGTCCTTCTTGGCTCTTGCCTCCCGTTATACACTTTACCTTTAATTTGCTTTAAATTGGTTTACACGTATTACGTACATAGTACGTAGTAGAGTGTGTAGTGGAGGCCAGAAGTCCGCAGCATCAAAAATAATCTAGAACATTCCAGAAGTGGCCGGAGCCAGGAAGGACCGAACGGTATGGAAGTTACCAGAACACCCCTCCTACACCAACAGGCGGGTATATAACCTATGAGCCCAGCCCGTACCTGCCAGTCGAGTTCTGTGACAGTGATCGTCTCGCCTTGAGGATGGTCAACTGCAATGTGGCCGAAACGTCAAGAATGTTTGTACATAGCCCAGTGACGTGGTCTAACCCCGATGACCTAGAATTTTTTAGTGATAGAAATGACCGTGGGAAGCCTATCCATGAAGATTAGATATCATACTGCTAATATAAGTCATATTGAGCGTTTATGAAATTTAAAATGTCCAATATATTTAGATAAGACCCTTGTTTTTAATAAAAATAGCTATTTATATACGGGTATATTTTTGAAACACCCTCCATAATGTATTAATGTTATGCGTTATCAGTAAATTATATTTTGTATGACTAAAGTAACTATCATATGTAATACCAATATTGTAATACCTAATATGTTTTATCGGTAACAATATTTATATATGTATATTATTAAATTTGAGGATATACACTAAGTGTCCATTGCTGCCCTAACGAAAGTAATAAAGCGTATTAAATATGGTTTGTGTGTTCCACCACCAGCTAGGTATTCTGTTTTATTTATTTAACAAAAGTAACAATATATTTAAAATAATGTACAGAGTTTGACGTTAAGCAAGACAAGTAAAAAATAAAATTAGTATCGCAATTCAGTGGTAAAATTGTTTGGTATTTTAGCTTTATATTTTAATTTGTAGCATAAATTATAGACTATTTAATTTAAAATAACTAGCCTTTATATGAATGTTTTTATACTTATCAAAACTTTCATCAGTTTCTGTTAAGCTTCAAAGAGTTAATGAAATAAAAAAAAATCAAACATGTCTTATTATGTCCATCTACACTGTTCAGTAAGCCAATTAGGGGGAACTATTTTTGTATTGAACATTATTTATATTAAGAAACGAACATTTTGTTAAGACTAACGAAATCGTTTTGGTTTTACTAGATAATAAACTACATTATTTGTATGAACTGTATTTAAATAAAATTATCTTGTTTGAATACATAGAAATAGTACTTTTATACTAATAGTAATTAATAAGTTACACATTTATATAAATATTGGACAAAATTGTATTATAATAAAATATATATATTATCGACTATCAATCTTTTAGGGTGGTTTAATTTGAATTAGTGATATTATTTTCCTGGCCCAAGATTGAATACATTAACTTTCCTATTCACCATTGAAAAGCAGCAGTTACCTATGCATAAAAGGAAATACAAGTGAGTATATATTTATTTGTTTGATACAAATAGAATAGTTCATTTAAATTATTATTTCCACTCACAAACAAAATATAAAATATCCAACTAAAGATTCCCTACAGTTGTAAATGGTAAAGTAAAAGATTATTTATTAAATAGGAAAATAACTATTTAAACCTAATTCTTGTATCTTATATTTTCTTATTTAAAAACAATCTTTCAACTAGGGCATGCATTGATTGAAAACGATAGACACTCAGACCACGTTCCTCCAATCAGATATTTACTCTCCCCCTCAATTAGGGGTACAGAATAACCGGGTAACGTGAATCTACTTGCTGATTACCCTCTCTGAAACTTAAAAGCCTTCAGAATACTGCTTCATACTGCGTAAATCATTACCTAAAAACATTAAAAGCTCTAAGAATTTCAGTATATTACAGATTTATAATGATTTGTTATTTTCTTTAAAGTTATAAATATAGAATCACGGCTATCCTTAAATGCATTCAAACCATTTCGGCTATTCAGAAGTTATTTGTATATGTAATTTTAAATACATTTTAGGAGATATTGAAGTCTGGTGCCTCCTTTAAACCAAACATCTACGATAAGGAATCTCTAAACAAATTGAATAATATAAATTATAAGAATTAAATTTTTTTTTCGTAAAGGGTGAAATAGGGCTACAAAGCCCTATCTATCACTTCACCTCAACATAATCTATATCCTAACCTACAATGCTAAATTATATATATGGATACTATTTATGACATATTAACTATGTATGATATTTGTATAAGAATATAGCCTGCATTTCTGTATGTCGATATTTTAGCCTAAGCTTTTTGACTAGGCTTGCTAGCCCTCTATTAATGTATAAAATTATCATATACCTCAGAAATGGTAATGTTTTATTTGTAAACATTTAAATACCATAAACGCTGACTAAATGTTTATTTTATTTATTTTCAAATTGTTTTAAAACATAATATTAGGTTAGATTATAAATTTTCATTCAGAGTCCTATTAGTATATTGTAATATATTGTACATGCATAGCAAATACTGTTGTATGTTTTTAGTTAATTACATTTTAAATTTCATATTTTAGTAAAGGAAGTAAAGTGACTTCTCAGAGAGATTTTTGAGGAGGAATTCTTAAAAGGGGATTTCAGCCCTCAACTCCAGCGGCTAGAAACGTCATTAATCTGACTTGGAGTCACATTTTATACTTTATCTTTCTTCCTGCTTAGCTTATAGACAAGTAGTACTGACGCTGTATCAATTATATTATTTATAAATTAATTATGAAAAAGCAACTTAGTGCTATTTCTAGTTAGATTAAACAATTATCGTAATAAAAATTAAAATGCGTTTAATTCGTTCTATAAAAAAATTTTACTATAAAATATTACCTAGATGTCATGAGGTATATAAGTCCTTTGATTGTATCCCAGAGATGAAAGTTAATGTGAAAATGGCTCAACCTAAGAACTTTGGATTGTAAGGAATACGTAAATTATGTTTTATTTACCTAATACTTAACATAGTACATGCTTTTCATATTTACACTTACCTGAAGAAAAGGTGGTTGAATATATAATTTAAATATAACAGCAACTTATTTTTTATTTATATTAACCCTTAACTGCGTATGAAAAAAATTTAAGTAGCTAATTTGGCGGGGTCAAATTTGACCCTAAATTTCTTTTGGAGATTGTAAAAAATACCTCTTTATTTACAAAACATTATTTTTTATTTCTATGTACCTATGACTAAAACAAACTTTATGTTAGCATTTAATAAAAATGTTACACATACACATATAATACTTATCATTTAAGGAAAAATATAATATGAACGTCCTTAAAAATCATAATTTTTAAAAATTATAAACGAAAACATATACTCAAAATGTTTAATATTCTTTTCTTAAAACCTTCTTTTCAATTTCCACTACAATATTAGTGCCACCATCCTCCTTTAAAAAAAACCTGTCTAAGAAAATATGTTTGGTGAAACTAGAATTTTAAAATGTATGTAAATAAAATGTAAAAAATATAATTTTTTTTAAATATGTGAATTATAAAGTTTAATCCAAATTACTTTTAGAGATTTAAAAATAAAGATATATTACAAAAAACTTTCGAAAAACCATTTGTGGTTATGAGGTAGTAATTATGATTATTCAAAATTATGAAATATTAATAATGAAAGAAGAAATTACTTGAAATTATATATGGCCACAGGACTCACAAACAATTTCCTGTTTATCACGAACTTTTCAAACTCCCTTTCCACATTGCGAACATAGTGTTGAATGTTTTCTGTCTGCATCTATAGGGCAGAAATGGCAGCGTTGTCTCTTTTGTACTTGAGGTCGTTTTTCTGCTTCCTTTTCAAGTTGTTGCCTGCCACATGTTTGAGGACTGTTATTTTCACAGCTAGCAACTCGTTGCACTAATATCTTCAACTCGTGTGGAATGTTTGTCATCTGTGACCACTTAGGAAGTTAATTGTGAATAATAATTCCTCCTAAAGCAACTAGAATGTGTCACCGTTCTTTACAATTATTTGTTAGCACAGATTGATATAAAATGCGAGCGTTGACACCTGCTATGTCCATAAATGCATACCAAATAGCCATTGACTATATCCCGGTACAGAGTCCAACAGAAAATTGAGCACATTTATGATGTAACACATTAACTTCCACATTAGTTTTATTATAAAACTCAATGATTACTGAAAATTTTGCAAGATGATCTTCAAGGATGCTTTTTTTCATTATGCATAATTTATACAAATATTAAAGGTATAAAAAAGTGGTTTGGTGGGGTCAGAGCTGACACTAAGGTGCAATCGGCAGGAAATGAAAAGGGGGGAAAATGAGGTTCAGCCGTCCTCTACTACTGTCTTGAAGGTACCAGGAATACCTGAAGTTGAAGGCACTTGGTTGCATCAGAAAGGAGGAATTTAGTAAAAATAGGTTCCCTGGGTCCAAACTAGTTATTGGTTAAGATAAATCACGTTATATTAAAATATTCTTTTATAGGAAAAGTACAAATATGAATACTACTATGAATACAAACAGATAAAGTATACTCCTTTCAAGAAGTAATTGGAGAATATGGCCAGTTTGACTAAATATCATTTCATAATATAATTACAAATTATGTTTTAAATAGCATAATACATGTTAGTACATGTAAAGTACAAGTAAACGTCAAACAACACAAATGTATTACAATATAAGCACAACATGTACAAATATATTACAATACAAGTACAAAATTCACAACAATTATGGTAATCGATTTCGGTGAACCACGCTCACCTTTCTCAGACCAGAGAGATTCACAATATATTGGATTTCAACAACGCAACGAGCCAATGGGGTCACGTGATCATAGGCCTATAAATTGAGTTTTTTCACACACTAATTTCCATTCTTTTGTGAATCCCTCTGGTCTGAGGAAGGTGAATGTGGTTCACCGAAATCGATAACCATAATACTTGTGCATGTTGTAAAGTACTTGTATTTTAATATATTTGTAAAATTTGTGTTGTGTGACGTTTACTTGCACTGAATATATTTAAGTCGTAAAAATCTTATAAATACGAGTTTATTACAAAAAATATAAACATATTTGAATAAAAAAAAAAAAAAATAATAATAACTGGTGTGGTTTCTTCGTATACTCATATTCCACCATATTTGGTACGCAATCGTAATTCATCATAATATTAAAACAATGTTTTAAACATATATATTTCTTTAAAAATGTGTTTTTTTATAATAAATAGTTACCTTGTATATAATACCAACAAATAATATCTATATTCAGGTCATATTAATATAGTAATCGTCAACTTAATTAAAATAAGCATGTGGAACAAAATAATCCAGTAAAAAATTAAAACGCTAACATATACTTTGATTGTTGTGTATATTTCAAAATTAATTTTACTCAAACTATTATAACTATAATATTACAACCCTTTTTGAAACATATTAATCGTAATTAATATATTTTAATATTTACAGATATTTAATATTTAAATAATATCATGACATATTCGACAAATAACAATAGTTGTAATTCTAGTATATGTCAAAAAATAGGGCATGTATTTTACTTAGTTTCTTTAAAAGATATACAGTAAAGTAAAATACAACGAAGTTTCGGACTTAGCTTTAGAGCGCTGCGGAATCATTAATCTAGCTTTGTGTCAACTTTCAACCATAATACCTCTTTGCCTTACACTCTTAGTAAGGTTGTTGAACACATCAGCATACTTCTTACGTAATACACTGATAATAGGTTATGTATTGTTTATAATGTTAATAAAATGGTTGATCGTAATCAATTGTAACTTTTCATTACAAATATGTTTAACTATGAGGGCGTGATAGTAGTGAAACAATGTAGGTAGCACTGTGGTGTTCTACTGTAACCCTGCTAACTGCCAGCTAAATTTTGTGAAGATTGCAGATTATTGATTGTGTTCCCAGTCGTCCTATAACTAAAATGGCATATGTTCAGTAGTTGGCATGCCGTAGGTAATATTATAGATCTGTCGATGTTTATGTTGGGTGGTTGGTTGTTATTTATTTAGTTATTCTAAGAGTTAACACACCATTTTAATATTATTCAATGCAATACATTATTACAACATGGCTAAACTCAACAATATAGCTCAACAATTATAGTTTAATCACTTCGAAATCTAATATTAGAGATAAATGGAAAATAAATAACACATCCAACTGTACGCTATAAAAGCATTATAATTCAGCTATATAAAATGACCAGGGAATAAATAAAAATTAATAAACCACAGTGGACTATTATAAAAAATGTAACTTGGTTATGAACATAAATGGACTAATGATTGGTACTAGAGGATTAGCCTGAAATTGTTTGTAAATTACTTTTAACAAATGTTGTTTCTCGTCAAAAATCATATTAAGCGTTTTAGTATACTACGGAAAAACTTAAACTTGTAAATTGTTCTAGAAATACTAATGACTTAGGTCAGTGAAGTAAACAATAATCATTGGAGTTTATATTCTACCAAGCTATCTCTAGCTACCGCTCAGTGTTGTCTGTTTATCTGAGTGTAAGGCACGTTTATGTGTACGTACACTAAACATGTGTCCAATTCTGTTGACATGTATATCTTTTATGACTTAGGGTAATGCAGTAAATAATAACCGTTGGAGTTTACATTCCACCAAGCTACCTCTAGCTACCGCTCAGTGTTATCTGTTTATCTGAGGGTAAGGTATGTTTATGTGTACACTAAACATGTGTCCAATTCTGTTGACATATATATCTTCTATGACTTAGGGTAGTGCAGTAAACAATAACCGTTGGAATTTACATTCCACCAAGCTACCTCTAGCTACCGCTCAGTGTTATCTGTTTATCTGAGGGTAAGGTATGTTTATGTGTACACTAAACATGTGTCCAATTCTGTTGACATATATATCTTCTGCGACTTAGGGTAGTGCAGTAAACAATAACCGTTGGAATTTACATTCCCCCAAGCTATCTCTAGCTACCGCTCAGTGTTATCTATTTATCTGAGGGTAAGGTATGTTTTTATGTGTACACTAAACATGTGTCCAATTCTGTTGACATATATATCTTCTATGACTTAGGGTAGTGCAGTAAACAATAACCGTTGTTGTTGACATTTCGCCTTGATATCTCTAACCATTACTCAGTATTATCTGTGTATCTAATGGTAAAGGTTCGATGTTGTGTACGCTAGTCATGTGTTCAATGTTGTTGACTTGTTTAGCTTCTATGACGTAGGAAGTGCAGTAAACAATAACCGTTATTGTTGACATTCCGTTATGATATCTCTAACCATTACTCAGTATTATCTGTGTATCTGATAGTAAAAGTTCGATGTTGTGTACGCTAGTCATGTGTTCAATGTTGTTGACTTGCTTAGCTTCTATCTAACCATATTCAATCCCCAACTGTAAAATTTAATAGTTAACATGTATAAGAAGTAATTCTTTTAGATTCTCAAGAAAAAATTTGTTGCGTGATTTTTAGTCAATCGAAAATGCTATGGCCTAGTATGTATGAAAGGTACATATGTTACAACTCTTTATTCCACCTTCATAAAACAAAAATCCTTCATACATATAATGATAATTCCTACCTAGCACAAAGCTACTTTTTGAACGTTGAAACTTACTATCAATAAGAATTGATAACATTTACAAAATGATGAAAACATTTTTTTCGTCAGAAATTATACTGTTAACAATTGTTTCTTACAAATTATTTAATCCTGTGCATAAACAAAATTTTATTATTTTAAGTATACTCACTTGTATGATTCACAATACGTATTCTGTTTTATATATGTTGGTAGCGTGTAGCAGTTAAAGGAAAGGTTACAGCTAAAATTACATATGTTTACTATATTTTGACATGATTTTGTTTTAGAAACATTTAGATAATGATCGAATTAATTTTTTTCTAAATTTTTTGCATATTTTTAGCTTTTTTAATATAACTTTTTTTAAAAATCTTTTATTAATAAAAAATTTATTTGCTTATACACAAGCCCATATCATTTTATTTTAGTGACGATTCTATCTCCACTCACTAATATGGTTATTGTAGACACAATAAAACCATGATATATCCACAACTGGCTTTTGTATGAGCATGACTGATTTTTTATATTTAGTTTTCACAAAGTTTTTCACATTATTTTGTGGTTTTATATTGTATATTTTTTAATTTACCCAGGATAAGTGTATGAATTTCATAAACTATTTTTGATTATCTGTTTTGGAACTAAAACATTACTTTTATCTGGATTTTTGTCCCATTGTATTATAAAATTGTCTTTATTAAAATTTTATTTTACTAAAAACCTAACCTTAAAAGAAGGTTATATGACAATAAAATTTGATGAATGGGGTCCTCTTGTTTATAAGTGAAGTGAAATCCACTAATTGGAGTTGTGAGAAACCCTTCAGACTAATTGTAGACAACAGTGTTAGGTGGAGTGTTACTACGTACGTCACACAATGTGAGGTAGCAGCTTGCATGTTTTAAACATGTAATAATTTTATAAACATTTTGCTTTAATGAAGGACTTGTTTTAATGAAGCAGGTATTCATAATGTTCGGTTATTTGACAGTGCACTAGGCGGCTGTAAAAATCTAAGACTGCATTTAAGAAATATTCTCTAGAAATTGTTTGAGACAAGATCAAAATGTTTCACTTAAGTCATGGGCGTAAATTGGTTGTGTTGGACGTGAAAAAGTAGGTAATTTAGGTATCCCAAAAATAAATAGTCAAGTAGATCCTTTTTTAAGAATCAAATACTTTAAAAAATGTTCCTTACCAAAGTAATTTCGTGCTACAAAACAGTTCTTCTCGTAGATAAGTGTGAATAAAAAAAGACTGCATATAAACTAATTATTTATCTTCGTCAATTACAGGTGCCCCTCCTAGCTTGTGTATATATATATATATATATCTTTCACAAAATGTTTATCACTAAACAGTTGAATTATTCTTGCCATCGTAAGCCCTATTATACGATTAAAACGGCATTGACAATCATCATTGAATAAGTCTGTTACTTCACTGTAAACAATTATAATAATTAAAGGGATAAGCCACTGTAAGGTAACGGAGTATTTCTGACTGATTATGTTTACGTTCTTGCTAATCTAAATGCTGTTAACTAAAAATAAAAGTTGACATTATGAAAACGCAAGATCCCAGAAAAGGTAATCCACCTGTACTTACCTGTCATGCTAATTCTTTGCACTGTAGCTTTCATTAATTTATTCTATACCTACGATTCAATGTAATTATTACTAATATCGTCACTTAGAGTTTTATACTAAAATGAGCATCACATATTGAACCTCCTCTCCCTAAATTATACTATTCTATTCATAACTGTAAAATGTATAGGTATTGCAATAATCTATAAGAAGTGGTATTATGGATATTTTTACCTGTTATTTTCAGTGTGTGTTATTTTATATTATTTTTTATAAATAACTCAGAAGAATATAATTTCTAAATTGAAATAAATAAACTCATAGTTTATTTGCACTCTCTATGTAATGGAGAAAAAAGGGCCCATTCAAACATAAATTTATTTCAATTTTTAACATATTGTTTTTATTGTTAACGTTTTTAAATTTTTTAAGTATAAATAATTTATCCACTTTAATGTCAAAGTAGCCTTTAATTACAAATAATACAGTTGTGTTACATTTATACCATTAATATAGATTATTTGCTTTTTCATTATTTTTACTAACCATTTTCAGGAATCAGTTAAATTATAAAATATAATTTTCGTTATTAACATACATAGTAATCAATTAAAATAATAGTGACAAATTTATTACTATACAGGGTGTGGCAGCATAGTTTCCTTTATTTAAAACTTAATACATTATATTGTAAGAATGAAAATGTTTGTATATACTGTTATAATGTAAGCACATGTCTAAAGCTTTGTTTTACATAATTTTGAAGATCAATTTGAGTATGTGACGTGTCCTATTCTCCATACACTAGGTAAACCGATTTTTGGCATTTGTTCTCCACAAACATGAAGCCCAATTTTATTTATGTGATACTGTCAACAACAAAAATCATGCACTACTGGACACACCAATACTTGGGACTTGCATCAAAGGCCTTTGCATTCACCGAAAGTCAAAGTAAAGTGCGTAATTTCCTCGGCAAGAATTATCACTCTGTGGTTCTTTGAGGAAAATTTAGTCACAGTGACAGTGATTTCGGACCTTTATGTAAACATGTTACATACATTTTTGTCAACAAGGCTCGTGAGTTGGACTTTGGTACCACATGGATCCAACAACGGCACACTTAAATATCACCGATGGCTGTTTTAAGGGAAAACTTAACAAAGTGCCTCATCTCAATAATAGGTGATATGGAGCACACGCTCCTTACTTCGCCACATGTGATTATTTTGTATGGGGATTTTGGAAATCCCATGTATATGAGATTTATACAAGGATCCTACAAGAATTGCAGACCAAAATCCAAGAAAAAATCACCAACATAACGCCTACTATATTGACAAGAGTAGTTATGAATGCCAGAAACTCGGTTATTCGGTGCATGTATATTGGGAGTCGTCATCTGCCCGATTTCATATCCAAATTATGTAAAACTAAACTTAAGTTATTTTCCAACATTATAGCAAATCAATAATATATTTTGATTTTATTCAAAAGGAAGTTGTGCTACCTTGTAGTCAATCTTATATTAATAATATGAAATATAACAGAACATCCTAAAACCCGATTTGATATATTTAACATCTTGAAAATAATATATTAAACAAATATAGATTGAGGAAAAAACATATAGCAAGAATAAATAAAGAACTCTTGTGAATACGTATGAATTTGTTCGTAAATTGTATAAACAAATTGGTTTATACAAATACTTTTACTTCCACACTTTATTTTTTTTATTATTTCATAATTGCTTTAAAAACTTTATATTGAAATAGAGGGCTATAAGACCAGATTAAGCTTAACAGTTAAAAATAATCCCTCTTCTTAAAATATCACTCTTATTTTATAACGCTAGTCTTCTGTAATTATAATTTTATACTTTTAATAATATATTTACCATATAATTGGACAAAAAAAGCTAAAGAAGTAGTACATTTGTACATCAGTAATATTTTGTTGATTAAAATCAAAATTAAATGATTTAATAATAAATATATTTATTAACGTAACATGAAGTTTGCTAAAACCTAACTATATTAGGGAAAAGTTGCGTGTTAAATAGCAAAGTAACCATAGCTTTTTTTTGTAAAAAGTAATTTGTAAATAATAAATAATATCTTTAGGCTAATTATAACTCTTGCGATATAGTTTTCCAATATTATTATGTTGCTAAATGGTATATTTTACTCCACAAATAATATTTCCACATTCATACGTGTATTAATGTAATAGATTTTTATATATTGAAACAGCTTTGCAGTTTATGATTTAATCCACGCAGGGCTACCGAATCCTTAAAATTGCGCACTCTGATTTGGCAACTAGTGTAGGCCCTAACTCTGGTTTGAGTATAATCTTACATTCAAAGAGAAAAAAAGGACAATAACGTAACTCCGTTTACTTATATTGTTCTTTGTTAGTAACACGACACCTAACATATCTTGCTAAACTATCGCAGAGCCTTGGACTTTGTTATGCATTGTTGGAAACCACAGTTGAGAAATGGACCTTAGGGATTAACTCTAGTTGGAGCTGTTCTAAGTTGTTACGTCCCAGTGGTACCAGGAAACAACAGTTTTCCCTCCTTTGTATAACATGGAATGGATTTACCACTACTCTTGGCTGAGATTCATAATTCTATTAGACCTTATACCTTGTTAAATTACACTCACTGTAACTCTAGCAGTAGATTTCTGTAACGAAAATTAAATAAAAAATATAAATGTTATGTCCAACTTTATAAAATTATAACATTTAAACCAGAGATAAACATTTAGACCTACATTCTGTTCAATGATGTATAATTAATCACCAACCTGATTTTTACGATTATTCTTTTTTTACTATTTTATAAAACCCTTATACTACAAGGCCTTCTATTAAACTTGAGTAAAAATAAACGGTATATATTGAATTAATGTAGGCCTAAGTAAAATAGAAGTATGAAACATTGGGATATTTATTTTATTTCCTTTATTCTAAGACCGGTTTGATAGTTGTTTTTTAATAAAACAACAAATGATAATATTACAATTATTTTATATTTTATCATTATTATTTAGTAAATGATATTTAATATTATAAAATTTATAAGCATATTTGTAGTGTTCAATTTTTAAAATAGCGTAACTGATTAGAAACCATACAGATGTATATTAAAAATGTTTAAGTCGGAAAGGACAACTAAAATGGTTTATTACAAAATAATGCAAGCAATAAATGTATTCTCTATATAATACCAACTTATACGGTTTAGTATGTTTATACGCATGTTACCAAATAATATTCTTATTAATTTATGATAGGTCAATTACTTTCAATCTGCCAGTGATCCTGTAAATCCTCTCGGATTAACCGTTTCAGATCTGTATGTCATCATCAGATACATAAAAACTTAAAATCTTGTTCTAATTGTATTCTTCATGATTTTGTTAACATTTTTTTTCAAACACTGAACAGCAAATATATTTATTTAAGCATATAACGAATAATGCAATATTGAAAAAAATGTTGTTGGTTTATTTCATTATAAATGTGTCATATTTGTTGGTTCTTTTCTATTTTAATTAATGTTTCAAATAATATGTTTGATTGGAGAGTAATTGTATTGTTAAGTACGTCGTGTGGGTGGGAGTTTGTTGACTTCTGTATTTCAAATTGTTTTAGAGCTAACATTTTTCTTTTTTTACTGCATGTATGTAATTGTTCCAGGTTTGTTTCGAGATTGAAGTAATTATGGTTGTTGTTGACATGATGTTCGTCAAAATTTGATTTTTGTTTATTGACAGTTTTGGAAAGGTATTCTTTAATCCTTGTACAAAACTATCAAGAATAAAATTAGAAACATTTTTCATGATTTTAAGGATCTGATGATGGCGTAATAAGCCAAAATGCGTAATCTGAGAGTATTTACAGGATCACTGGCAGATTGAACGTAATTAACCTAAAATACATTAATCAAAAGAGATTCAGAAAAACAATACTAATATAAATATTCGTACTACCTCCTTTAGAAAAAACAAATTTTTTTCTCAGTTATGTGTTCTCATTTTAATGGACAATTTACTCTTTTACGAGTATGTTTTATCTCAAAACCTAACCTTAAAATCAAGATTTTGTAGCCCTAAAATTTACTGAACGGAGAACGAAGCTCTCTTGTTTAGCAGTGATGTGGAAGACATTAATTGGAGTTCTGAGAAACCCTTGAGTCTAATTGAAGACAAAAGAGTAAGGTGGAGTGTTACAGCTTACGTCACACAACTCGATATTTGTAGTTATATTATTTGTAATAATTCGATATTGCAATACTTCTATGAAGTCATAGTATATTATTCGTACATGCAACATTTATGTAATTGTATTTGTTCTAAAACTTTATACTTTAAATAATGCATTATGTCCTGGCAAATGGTTTTGTTACTTTGCAAAGCAACTGGTTATAGAAAACTTAAATTTCTCTAATTATAGGTCATATAAAACGATTAGTTTAAAAAACTTAATGTTTACTAATTGATTTTTACTATACAGTTTATCTATCGAAAATTGTATTATTTATTGACCAATACTATGCTTAACATTATTTAATTGAGGTGTGGCGTTAAGTTATTTTTGTCTTCCTGCCCTTTTAAGTTTTTATTTTATGAGAAACATATAATGTACAGATTTAAAGTTGGCTCTTTAGTGCGTAATAAACTATCCTCCTAATATAAATTTTCATTACTTTAGCATGGTTTATATTTAACTTTATTAGAATAAATTAAAAAAACATTTTCTAAATAAAATGTTTACCGTTATTTAGTAGGATGTGATGTAGAATGGAGGATGGATAATTCATGATCACCCTGTATATATTAGAGAGAAAATAAAGAAATACAAAAAGTCAATATTACAGACCAAATATTTACTCTAATAAGGGATTAGTGTACCATGAGATGCTCAAATGAAAGATGCAGCCAACCAGCCAATAGACATTATAAGTATGGCCATTTGAGACATGCAAGAAATGATTCATCTTCAGGAGAAATACTGAAGTGTAAACATGTCTATGAACTTGTCTTTAGAAGAAGACACAACACCATTATCTCTATACAAGGAAACTTTCAGTAAGATCAATATTTATAAAAAAATAAGTTTTACTTATGTAATTATGGCATTAGCAGATGGGGTCGTAACCCCAACAAGCGAAACCATTTTTACTAATATAGCTCCTTACTTTATTTACAAACAATAAGAATTAAGTAATTACTAATATATAAATGTTAGAGTTCCACTTTGTCTTCTCTAATATAAATCATAAACAATTATATAAATACGTTTATGATATTCGTATCTATTTATTCTGCAAGAACAAACCTACATCCACTTATTACGTTATGGGTCACATAAACACTCAAATAAATTAGTCCTCTGTATAATTTTCGAATAGTTAATAAGCAATACGCTCATCGATTCTAAATGTAAAGTAATAATGATTAATGAATTTGTAATAACCATTCATGTATACTTAGAACAAAGGTATTATAATAATAATAGGTACAAACAGTGCCATGAAATTATAACTCAGGTTGTTAGTACAGGTTTACTTTATGTTTCACTAGGTTGATATGAATGAGGACACCAGTATTTATAGATATTATCGACCCATAGCAATAGGGCTTTATTTTTTAGGACATTTTCCTGTGGCCAATCTTAGATCTGTGCGTGCTGATCAGTTAGGCTTCAAAAGGAAATCATTTCCCGTTGTGTTTTCGACCATAGCACTATTTACTATTTGGATTATTCATGATTTAACAAAGTTTTTAAGTAACAATTCCATAGAATTAAAAGTATTTGATATTTATTGGTCTTCCACATTGTTATTGCAGAGTATTTATTTGTGCTGGACCTCAAAAAACATTGTAAAATCTTTTCAAACAGTCGATCGATTGAGAGAAACCCTTATTAAACTGCCAAATAATGTTACCTATGGGCCTACAAACCCAAAAATATTTAGTAAAACAATTTTTGCATTAACTATAATCACAATTTCAATCGGCGCTGTAGTCATATACTTAGAATTTAAAGCAGTAAAATATTGTACTATATTAGTACTTTTTACTGTTTTTATTGCTTTCGTAAATTTTTACTACTGCATGTTCCTCAGCTGTGTATTCTACAGCTGCAGTCAGGTAATAGAAGACTGTATACAGTCTTGGCACCGATACTGCTGGTTCAACTGTAGACCATTCAACCATCTCCATAAATTCTGTCACACGATCTTGGCTCAAAGTGAGCTCCTCAGTGAAATTGACGAGTTATTACAAACTTATATCCTTGTCATTTTTAGTGTGGCATTTTCCAGCAATGTGAATGGTTTACTACTCCACATCAGACTTACAATGCCTGTAATAAAAATGGCAATCTCTGTTTCTTATTGGATGTTTTATCTTGGAATACTTGTCTTCTCTATAGAGTTGAGAATTGTTAAGGTACAGTATGTGTTATCTTATATGATTTTTCTTACAATATTAGATGAGTATTTGTTATGGTTAGCCCATAAAGAGTACTGAACCATATAGTGTGGTTATACATGTTTTTTAAAATGGTGTTTAAGATAATTTACAATCAAACTTGTTTTTTTTTATAGTTTAAGAAACTAATTTTTTTATGTTTTTAGGTTTAAGAATTCTTTTCAATTAAAAAGGAATTCAAAATGTATTCATGATATTTAACATAAAAAAGAACTTCGAACTTTAAAATTTTAGTTTGTAAACTTAACATTCTAAAACAACAACTCTAATTCGCATATTTCGTCTAACAATATTTATTTATTTTGTTTAAGAAAGAAAAGTGTATAGCACTTTGTAATCTATAATTTTATTTTCAGAATGACCAATTTTTCCAGGAGATCATTGCAATGGCAGTAAGGGACATGCATTTGAATGATTATGTTAAGGTACGTCGTTTGAACATATTGTAATAAACTCTTCTCAAGGTTGCAACATTAATTAGTCACAATTTAGATTGATACAATATCTTACGGATAAAATAACGCATTTTAATTCTCAACCAATACATTGGCAATGTAGTTAACTTCTATAACTGTACCTAAAAAAAGTAATTAGTTTATTAATTACTTTATTAAAACTAACAACTACCCTAGTACCACCGCCCATGGTGGTTGGGATTGGTTGATATCAATGTATATATACGGTTGGGTAAATACCACTTCCTTGTTTGGTTAGTTGGGTGGGTAGTTGTTTTTTATAAATTAAATTAGACAAGATATGTTGGAATTATTCTCCACTTTAACTAGCTAACTAGTCACTCAAAAGATATTATTCAAATACTATGAGAGTCCAACATTAATAATAGGGCTATTATCAAGTTCACTGGCATTTGTTTTCCCTGCTTGAATGTTCAATGAAAACTGGCAAATATACAAGCCGTTTGTAAAAACTGTTAAACATTGTATTTAGTACATTGTTAAAAATAATAATTTTAAAAAGTGATGAGTGTTCTCTAATTTTCTTTCATTATAATAGAAGTTTTTCTGCATAGTTAAGTATGTTTATAATGACTATAAATAATTAAGTTGTGACAAATCAGATAATTTACACTTTTTTGTCATTTGTAGTCAAAATATTTTTCAAAGGAACCTCCTTGTAACATATCAAAATGTTCATAAAGGCCCCCTATTGTCAACTGTATATCAGTTAATTGAACCTCTTACTCTATTAGTCTGTATATTAGAGAGCATAAAACATAATTTATCAAAGAAGCCGCATCTATTGGGCTACTTTGAACAAGCACGAATAATTGATTTTAATATTAAACCTAAAGTTCTATTTTTTTAAAAATATTACTTAACTCATACTTTAGATCTGTCCCCTAGTTTTAAAAATGTTTTGTTTCTATAGAAATGTTTTATTAAAACATGTTCAAAAATCTGTGTTCTATATAAAAGTAGCCCCATCCAACAGTAATGTTTTTTTTTTTTTTAACTTGCAATATAGGCTTCTTATATTTTGCATTATACGCTATAATGCAAAATATATATAGCAAAGTACCGTACTGAAGGGAAACAATTATATAACTTCTCTTCTTGTCAAATATGTAGGTTTAACTTTAACAAATATAGTTTTTGTATCTATAAAATTGTATTATTAGTAAAATATCAAACATTTTTTTTCTGTTTTCAAAATACTAAGCAAAAATTTTAAAATAAATTGACATATACTATATTTTAACCATCCTGTAAATATTTAAATAATTGAAAATATCATTATTGATAAAGGAATAAAAAAAATAATATTCATAATAACCAGCAGATTTCTTTATTAAAACATAGTCATAATCAAGTTAATATGGTTGTAACTAAAGTATGAAGAAACGGACCATATTTTATTGCAATATGAGTGTTATATTGTGATTTCAGTTATTAATTAATTGTGTTACCATTATACATTAGTGGAAAGAAATATATATGTGTTTAGGTAATTCATTATTAATTATTATTAATGAACACCTATGAAGATGGCATGAATGCCGAAACCGGTCGTTTTAATTTAATAAAAAACTGTAAGGGTGCTCAGTTATTATTTTTTATTGTAACATTATTATAATACTTTTTATATTAAAAATTAAGGAATAAATTTTTTAAAGTTAAATGAATATGAAATATGTATAATACGTTTCGATCACATATCATGTTAATGTTAATCAATTTTTTGAAACTATAATGTATTTCATCTTATTGTGTTACTCAAAGCATTCTTTAAATGAGTATACCGATAACTAATGTAAATATTTGAGACAATAGTTCCCTTATATTTATTTAAATATTTTCACGGTCCAATAAAATTAAACGTCTTATTTGGAGGTTTTGCGATTTAAAAGTTATCATATTCAAACCCTCGCATAAAATGTAACAACATTTAAAATTGTTATTAGTTATGACAATATTCTTGTTCAAGTTTCTATTTACAATATGAAGAATAATTTCAAACACAAAATTGTTAAATTAATTCGTTTTAATGCTATATATATATATATATATATATATATATATATATATATATATATATATATATATATATATATATATATATATAAATATATATATTAAAATCACTATTTCGATCAGCAATGTAGAATCATGCAAGAAATATGTAAAATTTTACATTTTAATCCACATTAAGCTTAATATTTGCTCATATTGTTAGGTAAGAGTCATGCTGGACCATTTCCAAAGCAACCCTGGCCATTTCACAGCATCGGGTTTCTTCAAAGTCAACTATAATCTTCTACTATCGGTAATAATCCATCTTGTGTTTTAACTTCTAGTGTTTATTAGTATTTTTTGTATTAAAGGATATTTAACCCTTAACTACAATGTTTGTTCTGACTAACGTAAGTTTTATAGTGGGGTAAAAACCAACCCCAATAAAAGAAACATTAAAACTGAGACCATTGTTTTTTTAATAACTTAAATGATAATAATCTTTTTTTCTAACTTGTTGTCTTGTAATTAGGACCATTTCTTGGAATTATTTTATAAATAAAATGGTGTTTTTTACATTTTCTTTAATATTACAAATTAATTTTATTGTAACAAACATTTACAACAAAAATAATTGTTAGCCCTTATTAAAGTTATACAAATCAAAATTATATACTATCTTTTGCAACTAGACATGTATTATAAGGAATTATAGTAGGTAGCTAAATAACTGCTATGGTACAAAAATTTACCTCTTTTAAATTTGGCGACTTCTTACTGTACAGTTTGCCTTATTGGCACTCTTCGCACGTAATACTTACTTTCCTATGGGCTTTGCTCGGTGCCTTTTGCAAATACCGTACACACTTTAATATTTTCTTCTTTAGAATCAAAATGTCAAACTATAGGAAATTAAAAGAAAGGAAAAGTCTAACGTAACTACTATTGTGGGGTCACTAATGACCCCAGAATATGTAGTGACTGATCAAGAAACAACTACATACACCGCTTGCCTTATCAGCTGAAAAGAGATTACACAAAGACAGAGCACAATCCTGCATGTACAAAAGATATAACATTCAAATAATTACTCTATCGGGCCAAAAGGTCCCCAGGATAGTAGTTAAGGGTTAAATAGTATTAAAAATATAATTTTAGTTTTAGACCTATATTCATTATTAATGGATGTTTTTCAGTTTTTGACGCTGGGAATTGAGTATTGCATCATGCTGGCCCAAAACGAAACTTTCTTTCGACAAACAGCTGGAGTAACTATCCCTTCTTTTACACCAACATCAAACTACACTTTTAGTTAAATAAATGTTTTAGAAGATGAAATGTACTGGGTATTTTTTTTACTTTTTTTCTTCTTTACAATATATAATACATGCTCAGGATGTCCCAAAAGTAAAGTGCCTAAATTCGGAAAATAGTTATTTATGTAAAATTAAAGATAAAATCGAAAGTAATTTATTTTGTACAAACGCTTGAATTACCAGATACCCACCTTTTAAATTTTTTGGAGGAAAATATACATCCTAAATATCTCAACTGATTTTTATGAAGAATTTACTATGCATAAATAAATAGTAAATTCTTATTGTAGAAAAATAAATCAAGTTGATCCAATGTTGAATTTTAATGTTGGGGCCATTTTAATTTTAAAACAAAAATTGCATAAAACGAAAAATAGATTATTAAGAACACGTTTTCATAAAATAATCTATAACTAAACCGGTAAAAAAATGAATCTAAAAAAAACAAATAAAATATTTGTGCCAATAACTAGTAAAAAAACAATTATTTTTATTTTAATGAGCTGTGTAAATAATTACAATTTCTAAGTGATGTTATTAAGATATCAATAATGATTATGTAAATGAAATACGAGCCTGATTATTTATACGCTTATAAATAAATTATTTAAAAATCAAATATGTTTGGCACATTATACTCGTATTCTTTTAAAATGTATGAGCTTTTTAATTTTTTTTTATTAAATCGTTATGGATAATCATAGTTAAATATAAGTTTGTTTTGCCTCATCTCATATATTTGTATGAGTAGCAAACACTTAACATTCTACACAAAAAGTTTAATATCTACAAACAACAGTGAATACAGGAAGCATTATACGTTTAAAATAATATATCATACTTGTCATATATACTAACTGTGACAGTAATTTATAAATTTTTTTTCTTTTTCAAATATTATTAATTTAATATTTGATAATAAGAAGAATCTTACATATGTAACTGTTATTTTTAATGTATTATAAAGAAAATAGCATTTTTATTCAATAAAGAATATGGAAGATTGATATGTTTCTATCTGAACACCTTAATACAGAGTACAAGGTAATCGATGGTCTTTGCTGTCAACCCTTAAAACAAACATGTCACAGCTGTCAAGTGACGTTGGAATGTATCAACAACGTAACTCCAGATTGCTTTAGTTGCACCCATACCTATGATAACCTAACAATATTTTAATATATACACTAAGTAAGTTTTTGTTTTTATTAGGTGCAAATAAATTTTGTAATACGCATTTTATAACTACTTAAATAAACTAATTTGGAATCTTAAAATTTAGTGAACTGCATACGTGTTCATTTTGTAATTTAAATATTGTTTATACACAATTTATAAACAGTTTTATACATTTTGAGTTGAAAATAAAAACAGCATAGTTGGAAAGATTTTCTGATCCGTATTTAAATATTCCATTGTACAAATGACGTAACCACCTTAAATTTAAAACTAAATTGTCCTCAGTTAATTAAATTCCTAAAGATTTTACTGAAATTCTCAAATATCAATAATACATTTAACGTTATACTTAAAATATATCGGCAATGACATGAAAAACAGGTAAAGTTCAACGTATATTATGAATAAATTATATTTTATAGTATCTTAATTGTTAAGTTACAACAGTTAATTATATTTTTTAGTATTCAAGATAAATATATATTTACTAAAAAAGGGTAATCCATATGTTGCGGGTTTATGAAAAACAAAGTATAACTTATAAACTTTATTTTGATATAATAATAACAAAAACAAAATAAAAATAGTAAGAATTTAATTTAAAATTGATGGATATTTTGCTTATCACTTAAATCGTAAAATGTGTTATAATTTTAAATATAAACCTATTTACCACCACTTGGATATGATTATGGTATATCATATTAAATAAATCATGGACTGTTAAAGGATAAAAAATAATTGAGACAGGAAAACATTCTTGAATGCATTCTGCATTATGAATTTCGAAATTGCTTACTTTGGTCAATTATTTACATTTACTTTTTGTTATTAATAAAATTAGCCAATTATTTAAATATAAAAGCAAAAAATTTTTAATTTATGTAAGACAAATATAAAAACTAGAGTAATAATAATAACACCTTAAGAGATTCAGGTTGAAAAGGATATTATTTGGATGAACATTCCCTAATGATACAGGTTGAAAGGGATATTATTTGGATGAACATTCCTTAATGATACAGGTTGAAAGGGATATTATTTGGATGAACCTTCCCTAATGATACAGGTTGAAAGGGATATTATTTGGATGAACATTCCCTAATGATACAGGTTGAAAGGGATATTATTTGGATGAACCATCCTTAATGATACAGGTTGAAAGGGATATTATTTGGATGAACATTCCTTAATGATACAGGTTGAAAGTGATATTATTTGGATGAACATTCCTTAATGATACAGGTTGAAAGGGATATTATTTTGATGAACATACCTTAATGATTCAGGTTGAAAGGGATATTATTTGGATGAACATTCCTTAATGATAGAGGTTGAAAGGGATATTATTTGGATGAACATTCCGTAATGATACAGGTTGAAAGGGATATTATTTGGATGAACATTCATTAATGATAGAGGATGAAAGGGATATTATTTGGATGAACATTCCGTAATCCTAGCGTATGAATAAAATGTACTTGAAATAGAAGTTTAAAAGTGGATAAAAGTACATAAAAGGATTATCTGTACCCATTTAGAGTAATATCTTAATTATATTATAAAACATAGTTCTTCAGTTTATTTTAATATATCTCATGACGCTTATATGGGCAAATATAGATTCCGATTTAGTGTGATTAGTGTATTTAATACCATTTAAATTTAAAAAAAGCTATACAAATAAACTGTTAATTTTACTAGCCAGTTTTTTAACCATCTCATGTTATGTGTAAAAATGTCAATATTTCTCCATACCACCCACTTAATGATTAGATGAGTTATTAATTATAATACATTTATCACTCTTACAGCCAAGGCCTCTAGCAAACCTAACAGTTAGCACTCCTGACTATAATGCAAGTCACGGGCTCAATTCACTGGAGGTCCAACTAAATGTAGCTTGATGTCACATAACAACATTTAAATATTCAATAGGAAGTGTCCATTTTGTTGAATTATATAAATAATAAGGTGTACTAACTCTAAAAAATACTGTCCTACTATTGATTCTAGAACGTCTTTAACATAACCTCATAACTATGTTATATCAAACAAGTGTTGAGTAACTAAAACCCATCTGGCTATAGTTATTTTTTTGGGATTACACAAAATAAATTAATGTTGATAAATTATTAATTTTATATTAATAGTTTTTTAGGTTCTAAATTTTGTTCTATATTACTAGCTCCCTCTGGAAAAAGCCTATTTGAACTAATACCATAACCATGATTGGTTATGCATTGAATTCTACACAAAGTAATGATGACGC
The DNA here is from genome assembly GCA_035578905.1 of Stictocephala bisonia. Taxonomy (NCBI): domain Eukaryota; kingdom Metazoa; phylum Arthropoda; class Insecta; order Hemiptera; family Membracidae; genus Stictocephala; species Stictocephala bisonia. The sequence continues at coordinate 105,659 of JAQJVL010002118.1, forward strand.
TAAGGAGTCTAGGTTTTCCGTCTAATAAATGATCTTAATGATATAATTAATAATCTTAATCTTTAATTAATATTTGATGGAGTATATTCAATCCAAATTGTAAAAACAAAACATTTAATTATAAATCACAGTTAATATAGATTTAATAATAAATATTTTAGCATAACATTTACAGTAATCAATAAATGGTTTATATTATATTTGTTAATGATGTAATGTATATAATACTCCTATAACATGATATAGCAGATTAAAATTGTAATAGATAATTTAAAACATATTAATTTAACTATTATTATTATATAAGACCTAATTTTGTAGAGTTGATGATTATCATGCATGTAACTTGTGTCATCTTTGAGATTGTGGTTAGTATTTAACGATGTTTAGAAAAAATTATAATATTTAGTAGAATGTCTATTAAAAGTACATAAAAAGTAGATCACTGACATAGAAAATTGTATTTGTGTTTGTGTTTATAATCAAGAAATCTATTTCAAAATAATTAAATTGATCCTTTACGACTATTATTACCCTTCTTAAAACGTTAGTTAAATATAAATGTTAAAGGTACTCAATTTATAAACTTTAATTAACGTTAGATCTCTTAAATGCTTTTCCTTCCCTCTTAAACATATTTTCTTCTTTATTATTTATACCAAAAAAAGCAATATAATAAATAATATGATTCCTACTGTCCATGGCGATTAAGAATAAGTAAAGAAATTATTTTTGAAACTTATTCATTTTTTATTTTTTAGGATTCATTTTCAATGGTAGAAAGAATATTAAGATAATGCAAATAATCAGAGTACTACTCTTTGATAGCACAACACATTAGGCTATTGTAACTCGTTTGAAGTGTTTTTCAATCACCTTTTTTATGTTAGCTTTTGTACCTTTTATTCCTCTTTATTACAGTTATTATTCAACAGTATTAGTTCAATTTGTAATAACATATTTAAATGTTGATGCTGCAATCCTTGTTATTTAATTAATAAATTGAAATAATACTGGTTAAATTACCTTTTTTCCTGTAAACAGTTCTTCAAACATAATCTACTATGTACATTTCGAAGCATAGAGCTTCATCATCAGGCTTTCCAAAAACGTGCTCATTGGTCATCAGTTGGTGTCTATCGCCGGCCGGCAAATGTGCTATGTTAATATGTTTAAATGTTTATATTTTAAATGTTTTATATGTTTAGTGTAATGTAAATAGTGACGTTTTTGGAAAGCCTGATGATGAAGCTCTATGCTTCGAAATGTACATAGCAGATTATGTTTGAAGAACTGTTGACAGGAAAAAAGGTAATTTAACCAGTATTATTTCTATAATATAACAGTTCTGGAGGCTAATAAAACAAAATGAATAATAAATTGAGACTAATAACGTGTAATTGTTTGGTATATCTTCTCAATAATATGGAACTATTAATAAAACATTAAGTATGCAACCCTGTAATGATTGAATGAAGTGAAAACAAGCTCATTTATATATGATGTTGTAGCCAACGGCGTTTATAAGGGCTATAAGTTTTATGCTATACGTTTTCCACTGGTTTACTAATAAAGTTATATTATATTCTTTGTTTTATTGTTTATTGAACATTATATTGTCAGTAAAATCAATTAATTTTCTAAATAATTTGATTGTAAGTTTAATTGGAATAATACTTGTAGAATTATAGAATATTTTGTTATGAATACAATATTAATCACACTGAATAAAATACTGAAATCAATGCTTAAAACATAGGAGTTTAATTTTTACGAACCCTTAAAAGAGAGCTTGATTATAGCCACCCGAGATACTTTTAGGCCTCTTACTAGCTTAGTGATTAGCACCTCTTCTTCATATGCAGAGTCATGGGTGTACTCTCCAGAGAGTTAGTGGGCTTGAATCCACTAATTTATTTATATTTTTTATTCGTTTGGGTCATTTTCACATTACAACGTTTGTATAATAAGCAAAAACTGCCACTGGAGTATAAGTGAAATAACAAAACAATTATTAATTTTATTTTGTTATATGTTAGGTGTAATACAAGTCTTTTTGTCTAAATGTCATTTTTGTTATTTAAAAATATATGTCAGTTACTTATTTATAATATTGCAAAGTCAAATTTGAAAATAGCACACCATATCTAAACTGAAAGTTATAAAAGTTTTAAGGCCTGGTATCATTCTTTAGTGAATATTAAAAATTGAAATTTTCAAAACATGTATTGATATACTTAAAGATATAATAACAGAAGAAACAGGAAGATTATGAACATGAGATAATTTACTGTGTAGATAAATACATTGTTCTTGTTGGTTTTATCAAAATGTTTTTTAAAGCATATATATTTATTGTACCAAATATAATTTTTTTGTAAACTTTGCCTATCGTAAGTAAAATTCTATTACATTCTTCAGTCTATTTCAAAACATCGTTAATATAAACTTTTACGGTGTTTAACTTTCGTGCTCAATTCCTTCAATCCATTTGACTTTTGCAAACTCATAAAGAAAAGAACTTTCAATGATAATGGCCGGAGTTTCCAAACACCATTTCAACGAAAGTTTCAGCATAAATTAAGCACTAGTTGTCCCATTTACGCCTAACATATGGCTTTAGGTCAATGGATGGATGAGACTATTAAATTAAAATCTACGTATGGAATTTATGAAGTGAAACAGATGAACTAAAACTGTGAAACAACATATCTTAGTAAATCTCATATATTAGTCACATCCGTTTTTAATTAAAATATAACTTGATCAATAAGACGTTTGCAGCAAGGATTAAAAACAATATTTATTTTATTGCTTAAAATCGTCTAGTTAATCCTGATACATTATCTTAGTGAACTATGCTATAATTTTTTTTAAAACCTAAAACTAAATAAATAGATTTAGTTAACTAAATCACGTTTCAATATTTTATTTTATAAAAATGTTTTTATCAGCCAATATTGTAGTAATATCTTATTATTGTAAGTAGTTATATTAGGAGGAAAATAGGTGACATATTGAAAGTTGTTGTCATAAATAACAATCTAAACAACAACATCACTTGTTCAAAAACTTTTAATTTATTGGGGGTATACGAAACTATAATCTGAAATATTATGCTCACATAAACGTTTCGTCAGGAGAAAGATAAGTAACAAGTTTAATAATCAATGATACATTTATTTTTAACAATGTCATTGTTAATCAATTGTATTTATTCAAAATTTGTTTACCTTAGCAGTGTAAAATAGTTATATACAGTCAACTAACAGCAAAAACTATTTTATATATATCGTAAAATTTAATATTAGATAGTATTATTTTATATTAAAAATATTTTGTCACAATAAATTATTTTGATATTAAGTTTTACAGGCACTTAAACAATTATGTTGCTTAAAGTCTAATTATTTCAAAGTGCATTATAAAATTATTTTAATAAATTTGTTAACCAAATTATTAAAGCCATGTGTAAAACTAGCATTATAATTTCAGTGTTATTAAGTATAATAATCATATATAAATACAGTCAAAATAAAACGTTTAATACTTATACAAAATATTAAAAAGTATCACAACATCAACGTACAATTTAGATAGTTCATAATAATGAAATGAACATCTCCTTATTCCTTCCATAATAATACACATCATACATAATTTATTGTGCTAGGAATATACACGACCATCTTACATAGTTGCGATAGCCGGACATCATAATAAAAGTCACTTTTATCAGTGTCCAATTACTGTACACTGATAAGTGGTGTTTGGCCTCTTAAGTGTTATTTCACTGTGGTCAATCTTTATTGTATAACTTTTACTTAAAGTAAAGAAAATATTACATTACCTCGTAAACTACAAGACACCTTATCACTACTAATTCTTAGTTCACTCTAGTTACAACCTTCAACTTAAAATTAGTTCATTAACTATTTATAAACAGCTTAAAAATATTTCATATTTATTTTAAATTGTATACACATCTAGTAATACATAAATCATTCTTAAGTATTTTATTCTACTACGTATGTTAGATGATAAATTTCTTTAGAGATTAACAGCCGTTTCTTTATCTGAACCTTAAATATATATGTTGATTTAAAATAGTTTATAACTTTTGGCAAAATATTAAAACAATTTCGGGCATTAAAAAAATCAATTAAGAAAATGTTTTTATTGACTTTAAATCTTTTAACTGCTTTATTTTTTATATTTAAATAATGTATAACTGCGTTATATATACATGACTGTATAATTATTCCGTTCTATTGTTTATGATTCACTTGAAAAATATTTGCAATACTTTGAGGATAAATAAATGTTGCAGCGGCAAAGTGTTAAACTTTTAGTAAAGGTTAAAGGATGATTCTATCTTGTTCTTAAATAAAATTATACGTAAAAGATGATTTTTAGTTGCCCTAAGTTTTTCTATTAAATTTTTAAAAGCTCCTCCCAATTGTGAATACCATATTGTAATCTATAATGTATGAGAGCAAAGTATAATGTCATTAATAGTTCTGATTTACATTTATTTCTTAATTAATAAAACTTTCTAATTTGCTGTTTAAAGAATGTTGGATGTATTCGATATGTTTTTTCTTATCATTTTGGTATCTAAAATTACTCCTAGGTATTTAAAATGATCAACTTTTTCAATTTTTCGTAGTTGAATATGATTATTTTATTAAAATTAAAGTCATGAAATATTACATTATTAACAAAATTAAAATTAACTAGTTTAGTTTTCGATACAATAACAATTGTATTTTTGACGCACCACACTTTCTGCATTTTTATATCATGCATTATACATTTCCAAATCTCGTTTTCATTTTCATTACAAAACACTAAAACTACATCGTCTGCAAAAGCATGTATTTCAGCCATGAATGCCTTTTTTTAATAAATCATTAATTTATATTAAGAACAGGAGGGCTGATAGTGCAAAGCCCTGCGGTGCACATTTTGAACTATTTCTAGTTCGCTAATACAGTCCTTAAACTTGACAACTTGTTCTCTGTTTGAAAGGTAAGTACTGAACCACCTATGAGCTACCCCTCTTATTCCTGCATGCTCTAACTTAGAAAGCAAAATAATCTAGTTCACTGGGTAAAAGGCCTTTTTATAGTCAATATATAAAATATACGTCTTTTTAACGAAATTTAAACTACGGTACAAATGTTTTGTGGACAGAGAAAGAGCATCGTCCGTGGATTTCCCCTTAGTAAATCCAAACTGGCTTTTACTAAATATTTTTTAATGTTTAAAAAATGTAGAAGGTGTTTCTTCATAATTTTTTCAAGTATCTTTGAAGTTATTGGTAAACGACTAATAGGTCTCAACCTATCCAGTGTTATTGAATTTACTTTTTAAATTAAAGGCACTTCAATGCTTTTTTAAAAACTAGCTGGGAAACATCCTGATTTAAAACTTAATTTTGAAATATGTTCAAGAGTTGGTAAAATATTTTTACCGATCTGTTTCAAAAAGTCAAAATACATGCCATCTATTCAACTCTCTTCTTTTTCAGATTGTTTACTATCACTAAAATGTCGTTATGGCGAGTACTGTGTATGGAAAACGATTTAAGAGTCGAGCCTGTGGCGCCATCGTCCCTAGGCATGTTATCAGTCAGCTGGTTTGCCATATAGCTGATATAATTGTTTACTTCTGTACTGATAAGACTCGGGTCACCGTTAACGGTACCGTCATCTAGTTCTATTGCATTCAGCTCACTTTTTCCCTTGTTTCCAGTAATTTGGTTTATAATTCTCCATTTTTCTTTACTATTACCACTATATTTATTAAATAGGTTGGTATACCAACCTATTTAATAAATATATTGGTTTATAATACAATACAATATAATACAATACAATACAATACTGGTTTATAATATTGTATAAATTATAATACAAACATGTTTTTGAATCAATGCTATGTTTTAACCATTCAAAGAAATTCTCATATTATCTATTAAGATTATTGTCGTAAGGTCTAGTCAGTGTAGTTTTATATAGTCTGTTTCTTTTCTTGATTGCATCTAAAATATTTGTATTCATCCTTCGACTTTTCACCTGGACCTTAGTTACACTACTCAAAACTTTCAATATAGAGGTTTTATTTTCTATGCACTTATTAATATGAAATAAAATCTTTTACAACTTAAATCACCATTAATACTACTATATACATCAGCCCAGTTGGTACTTGTAATATCGTTGCTTAGCTTAGTATTTTTAAAAAAAGTTTAATTTTTATTTATTGGTCCTACGTTATTGCTCTGTATTGTTATTTAAATATATTCAAAGCTTAAAGCTAATAAAAAATTATGTATTATTCCTAACTGAAAAATACCTATAGCAAATATATTTACATATATATGTCTAATGAATATATGATCAATACATGATTAAGGGTTATGACCTATTCCTGTAACTTGTTTTACCAAGGGTAACGAGCGGTTTATACTCTTAAGTGGCATGTATTTCTGTTCGTCTGGTTTATCTGTTCAAGTCTCCACTTACTATTGAGTTTGGTTTAAAACATTTTTGTTGATCTTCAAACTCTATTAAACATTCTTTTTTGTGTATTCTTGCAATCTATAAATACCAGCTATTTTAAAAGGAACGTTACCTATTTTAATATCTGTAATGACGCAATCAGCAGTCCTCATCTTACAATCAATCAACATAGCATTCATTTTGTTATCTATATAAACAAGCATGCCTCCTGCCACATACTCGTCATTAGAATTATTGCACATTCTATAGCCTTGTAATTGATACAATGGAGTTTCTACACTATTTATCCAATTCTCACTGAACATAATAATACTTATGTCTTTTTTATAATTTAAAATTTTCCTTGTAACATACTAAATTTATTATTAATGCTTCTTACATTCAAAAGGATTAAACTAAATGTTTTTAAGTCGCTGTAAAAAAGTGTTAACTCGTTTAGAGGTAAAACATCCTATCATTTATAGCTTGTTATCCATATGTACCTGAATAAACCACTTAACACAATCCTGTTCAAGTCATCCTCATAAATAATTCTATTGCAACTAACACCATCTGATGGTCTTACAAATATTTTTCTCTCCTTACACCAAATGTACTTACAGTTTGCTTTTTTGCAATTTTCTTTTGTTTTTCTCAGATACATTTTAATTTCAGGGTTTAGATGCTCATTTATATAACAATGAGTACTAGGAAATTTTACATGTTTTGCTTTGAGATCCTTGTTGTCCTTCCTTGCTGACCTGTACTCCTCCATCCATGAAGTCTTCAGCTCCCGGTTATGGGACTGCACCACGATCTGGGGTGTTTGCTCTATCTTGAAGGACGGGACAGGGTGAGCCAGTATGATGTCTCCAGTCTTCACATTCACGCCGATCACCTTGCCTACATCCTCTACTATCGATAGGGTGTCTTCTCCTTGAGTTTCTGGAATCCCAGAAATTTCAATATTTGTGGTTCTGGAATATTGTTCCATACTTCTCATTTTTAATGTTTCATATTTCCCCTTAGTGAATCTAAACTGATTTTTACTAAACATTTTTATTGTTTCAAAAATGTAGAAGGCGTTTTTTTTTAATTTTTTCAAGTATCTTCGAAGCTATCGGTAAAAGACTAATAGGTTTCAGGTTATCCAGTTTTATTGAATTCACTTTCTTAATTAAAATAACTACAACGCTACAACTACAAGCTGGGAGACATTCTGATTTAAAACGTAAATTAAAAATATGTTCAAGAGTTGTTGAAATATTTTTACCAATATTTTTCAAGAAGTCAACATAAATGCCATCTATTCAGCGTGCTCTCTTGTTTCTTAAATGTTTACTATCGCTAAAAATTCGTTGTGGCCAGTAAAAATAAAATACACCTAAGATATAACGTTCAATTGACATCGATGGCTTAAGACCACTCATTTTAGATATAGTGTCTCAAGAGTAGCTCATTGTTCATGTTTAGTGTTTAATGTATGAACATTCAAATTAAAAGTAATTTTAGTCCATAAGTTTTTTTTATTTAATACACCTATAATACTAGGTAGGCTACATGAAGAAACAGTTGTATTTGAACAATAATAATAAGACAACCTAAAATTGTTATATGTAATATAGTCTTATTTCAATAGCAGTGTTACATATTTATCAAAAATAATAAGAAAAATAGCAGTTAAATAAATATCTATATCATTTACCAAAACCTCGTAACTTTTATGTTTAATTATGTTTCCATTTAACAGTTTAAGTTATGCACCTATTTATTTATTATTTATTTATTTATTATTTATTTATTCTTTATTTATTATTTATTTATTATTTATTATTTATTTATTATTTATTTATTATTTATTTATTATTATTATTATTAAGTATTGGCTGGTGGTATAGGGTTCTGTAAAGTACTCGGTCAGTATGGGGGAGTCTGTGGGCTTTGGTGAAGAATTTTTAGTTCAGTTGGTTGAGGAATTCACGTGAGGTGGGTATATGGAATAGGGTGTAGAGGTCTCGGGAGCTTAGGTGGTCCAGGTGTTCAGGTAAGTGCATGGCGCTTCGCTGGAATTTATCGAAGTTGGAGATGTGATTTTGAGGGATGGTGATTATCACTGGATGGGCAAACGTGAGTACGGGGTTGATGACGGCTGCGTATAGAGAGGTGAAGGTCCTGGCAGAGCACCCCTGGTGTTGGTTGTTAAGGAAGCGGAGGGATTTCAAACGGGCTGTGGCGGTTTTGTTGGCTCGTCGGAAGTGGGATATGAAGGATAGCTTGGAATCTAGGGTGACTCCCAGGTACTTTCGGGTTTTGGTGAGTGTAAGTCTGTTACCTTGGAGGGTGATCGGGGTTTCCTGGTTATATCGGAACTTTCTTCCGTTGTAGTTAAAAAGCAGAGCTGTATATATAAGCTACAGTATATAGAACAATTATGGGACACCAAGTATACCGTATATAAGCTACACTACACTACTGTATATAGTACTATTATGGGACACCAAGTATACCGTATATAAGCTTCACTAAATAGTACAATTATGGGACACCAAGTATACCGTATATAAGCTACACTATATAGTACAATTATGGGACACCAAGTATACCGTATATAAGCTACAGTATATAGTACAATTATGGGACACTAAGTATACCGTATATAAGCTACAGTATATAGTACAATTATAGGACACCAAGTATACCGTATATAAGCTACAGTATATAGTACAATTATGGGACACCAAGTATACCGTATATATGCTACAGTATATAGTACAATTATGGGACACCAAGTATACAGTATATAAGCTACAGTATATAGTACAATTATGGGACACCAAGTATACAGTATATAAGCTACAGTATATAGTACAATTATGGGACACCAAGTATACAGTATATAAGCTACACTATATAGTACAATTATGGGACACCAAGTATACCGTATATAAGCTACAATATATAGTACAATTATGGGACACCAAGTATACCTTATAAAGGCTACAGTATATGGTACAATTATGGGACACCAAGTATACCGTATATAAGCTACAGTTTATAGTACAATTATGGGACACCAAGTATACCGTATATAATCTACACTATATAGTACAATTATGGGACACCAAGTATACCGTATATAAGCTACACTATATAGTACAATTATGGGACACCAAGTATACCGTATATAAGCTACAGTATATAGTACAATTATGGGACACCAAGTATACCGTATATAAGCTACACTATATAGTACAATTATGGGACACCAAGTATACAGTATATAAGCTACAGTATATAGTACAATTATGGGACACCAAGTATACCGTATATAAGCTACACTATATAGTACAATTATGGGACACCAAGTATACCGTATATAAGCTACAATATATAGTACAATTATGGGACACCAAGTATACCTTATAAAGGCTACAGTATATGGTACAATTATGGGACACCAAGTATACCGTATATAAGCTACACTATATAGTACAATTATGGGACACCAAGTATACCGTATATAAGCTACACTATATAGTACAATTATGGGACACCAAGTATACCGTATATAAGCTACAATATATAGTACAATTATGGGACACCAAGTATACCGTATATAAGCTACACTATATAGTACAATTATGGGACACCAAGTATACCGTATATAAGCTACACTATATAGTACGATTATGGGACACCAAGTATACAGTATATAAGCTACAGTATATAGTACAATTATGGGACACCAAGTATACCGTATATAAGCTACAATATATAGTACAAATATGGGACACCAAGTATACCTTATAAAGGCTACAGTATATGGTACAATTATGGGACACCAAGTATACCGTATATAAGCTACAGTTTATAGTACAATTATGGGACACCAAGTATACCGTATATAATCTACACTATATAGTACAATTATGGGACACCCAGTATACCGTATATAAGCTACACTATATAGTGCAATTATGGGACACCAAGTATACCGTATATAAGCTACAGTATATAGTACAATTATGGGACACCAAATATACCGTATATAAGCTACACTATATAGTAAAATTATGGGACACCAAGTATACCGTATATAAGCTACAGTATATGGTACAATTATGATTAACTAAAATAACCTACCACATTAACTGTAGTTGATATTTTATGAAAGGAACAATTATAAAAAAATCCTCTTAACAAGTGTTAAACGTTATACACTAATAAAAGATACCTTAATCGTATGAATTATATATATTTATCATTATATATATATATATATTGAATGAGTGGAAATTCACAGCTCTTTGGCCACTTTAGTGACCTTTATCTGTGTAATTTGTAGGGTGATCTATCACAATAGCTACAGCACGTGATAATAAAACCATAACTAATTGTCTCCTTTAGTGACCGTCTTCTGTGTAATGTGTGGTTGATCAATCGCAATAACCTCCCTATATAGGAGATTTATAGCTCACTGACCAATTTAGTGGCCTTTATCTGTGTAATTAGTAGTGTGATTTATCACAATAGCTATAGAACGAGGTAGGGAAACCATAACTCATTGGCTTCTTTAGTGACTGTCATCTGTGTAATGTGTGTTGATCAATCACAATAACTTCCCGATATAGAAAATTACTAGCTCATTGAGCACGTTAGTGGCCAATATCTGTGTAATTAGTAGTGTGATCTATCACAATAGCTATAGCACGAGATAGGGAAACCATAACTCATTGGCTTCTTTAGTGACCGTCATCTGTGTAATGTGTGGTTGATCAATCACAATAAGTTCCCGATATAGGAAATTAGAAGCTCATTCATTGGCCAAGTTAGTGGCCATCATCTGTGTAATTTGTAGGATGATCTATCACAATAGCTATAACACGAGATAGGGAAACCATAACTCATTGGCTTCTTTAGTGACTGTCATCTGTGTAGTGTGTGTTGATCGATCACAATAACTTCCCGATATAGAAAATTACTAGCTCATTGAGCACGTCAGTGGCCATTATCTGTGTAATTAGTAGTGTGATTTATCACAATAGCTATAGCACGAGATAGGGAAACCATAACTCATAGGCTTCTTTAGTGACTGTCATCTGTGTAATGTGTGTTGATCAATTACAATAACTTCCCGATATAGAAAATTACTAGCTCATTGAGCACGTCAGTGGCCATTATCTGTGTAATTAGTAGTGTGATTTATCACAATAGCTATAGCACGAGATAGGGAAACCATAACTCATAGGCTTCTTTAGTGACTGTCATCTGTGTAATGTGTGTTGATCAATCACAATAACTACCCGATATAGGAAATTACTAGCTCATTGAGCACGTTAGTGGCCATTATCTGTGTAATTAGTAGTGTGATTTATCACAATAGCTATAGAACGAGGTAGGGAAACCATAACTCATTGGCTTCTTTAGTGACTGTCATCTGTGTAATGTGTGTTGATCAATTACAATAACTTCCCGATATAGAAAATTACTAGCTCATTGAGCACGTTAGTGGCCATTATCTGTGTAATTAGTAGTGTGATTTATCACAATAGCTATAGCACGAGATAGGGAAACCATAACTCATAGGCTTCTTTAGTGACTGTCATCTGTGTAATGTGTGTTGATCAATCACAATAACTACCCGATATAGGAAATTACTAGCTCATTGAGCACGTTAGTGGCCATTATCTGTGTAATTTGTAGGGCGATCTATTACAATAGTTTTAGCAAGAGTTAAGGAAACCATAACTCATTAGCTTCTTTAGTGACCGTCTTCTGTGTAATGTGTGGTTGAATAATCGCATTAACTACCCGATAGTTAGTAGGATGCATAGCTCATCAGCCACTTTAGTGGCCTTTATCTTTTTAATTAGTTGAGTGATCTATCTCAATAACTATAGCATGAGATAGGGAAACCGTAAATCATTGGCTTTTTTGGTGACCGTCTTCTGTGTAATGTGTGGTTGATCAATCACAATAACTTCCCGATTTTGGAAATACATAGCTCAATGGACACTTTAGTGGCCGTTATCTGTGTAATTTGTATGGTGTTCTATAACAATAGCTTTAACACGAGATAGGGAAACCATAACTCAATGGCTTCTTTAGTGACCGTCATTTGTTTTATGTGTAGTTTATCAATCGCAATAACTTCCCGATATAGGAAAATCATAGCTCATTGGCCACTTTAGTGGCCTTTATCAGTGTAATTTTTAGGGTGATCTATAACAATAGCTACAGCACGTGACAAGGAAACAATAACTCATTGGCTTCTTTAGTGACCTTCATCTGTGTAATGTGTGGTTAATCAATCACAATAACTTCCCGATATAGGAAATTAGTAGCTCATTATGCATGCAAGTGGCCATTATCTGTGTAATTTTTAGGATGATCTATCACAATAGCTATAACACGAGATAGGGAAACCATAACTCATTGGCTTCTTTAGTGACCGTCATCTGTGTAGTGTGTTGTTGATTAATCACAATAACTTTCGGATATAGGAAATTCATAGCTCATTGACCAATTTAGTGGCTTTTATCTGTGTAATTTGTAGGTTGGTCTATTATAATAGCTATATAGCACGAGATAGGGAAACCATAACTTATTTTCTTCATTACTGACCGTCATCTGTGTAAGGTGTGGTTGATCAATCGCAATAACTTCCCGATATAGGAAGTTGGTAGCTCATTGGCCACTTTAGTGACCTCATAAGCCTCATCCTCAGCCAGCTACAAAAGCGTAGACTAACAGTGGCAGGTGACAGCTATGGAAGAGGATTGTCTACCCTCCTAGGACTTGAGAATGATAGCAAATTTTACATCCTTAGCTTCTGTCAACCTGGTGCAGCAATGCAACCAATAATTCTTTCGCTATCAAGCTTAGCAGGAATTTAATACATTCTCAAAAAGAGTCTGTGTCATGGTCATCGGGGGGACGAATTACATCTCGCAGAAAGCATGCGAGGATGGCGAAAGATTTCTATAACACTTTACTAATTATATAAAGAACTGATCCCATCATTTGCCCATACACATATATTATTGTCACAATACCATATAAGAAGTGTAGCAGTGCCGGTCCCGGCCCAACCTTGGACTTTGTACTGTTATTGTTTACAAATTTATCACCACGTGTTGACCCCAGAGGTCAAGTTTACCATTGTTTACTAGTCCCTTGCACGCGCTCGGACACCACCAGACTCCAGAGGTCAAGTTTACTATTGTTTACTAGTCCCTTTCATTGATAATCACCACGTGTTAACCTTGGAGGTCGATTTTACTACGAGCAATTCAACAGTAAGGCTAAAGATGACATTATGAAAAATGATGATGCGTTTACCTCAGAAGCTTCCATTCAATCTTAAATTAGAGTTGTTATTCGAGCTTCCTTTGGAGACCGTCAGTTGTATTGAGTGCGAATATTTTTGGTTGTAACACTCGCACAATTAATTGCAAAAAATATATATATATATATATATATATATATATATATATATATATATATATATATATATGTCAGTGCTGCCAACTCACACGATTTATTACATTATACTATAATAAATACATATACGATTATTAAATTATACTATATTAAATACAAACGCGTTTTTTCGGTGTTACAGTAATATTAATTTAAATTCGTTATCCTTTTTTACGTTAAAACTATAATAAATACATATACGATTATTAAATTATACTATATTAAATACAAACGCGTTAAAACATACGTTAAAACTGGTCGTTAAATATTAGGAGAACAGAACTTGGCAAGATCTCTGAAGTCGACCGTTACATTATACCATAATAATAAATCATGTATACTATATAAAGTGTATACCAGTATTTTTTGTTGTTGTCGGTGTTGCCAACTTACGCTTCCATTCGTATTAAACTATAATAAATCCGTGTACTATAATAAGTGCATCGATTCATCAGTATGGTCAACCGATATTTATTCTTTGTCACGTTATAATACAATAATTACTATGGCGGTAAATTTAAACAGATTGAAAAGGATTCTGGTTTTTATGTATCATATTTTATTTCAATATTGCACTTATATGAAGTACATTGTTCATATTAAATCACTATTTTCGTTGTACTATAATAAATGTAATTAATTTTATCTATTTTTATTACAATAATAAATGTACAGTATATTTGTTAATATATATTAATTTAAGTTAAATTTTAATTTCTTGTTATTAGATGAGCAAAGACTGGTAGGAGTTATCAATGTTACAGTTGCCGCGTGCGGCATACAAAGTGTTTATTTTTAATATATACTTTAGTGGTAGTGAGACAGATATAAAAATTCATATAATTTAATACAAATCTGCAAAGAGAGGAAACTTCATTAGTATCTGGACATGCATTTTTCTCAACAACAACCAAAGTTTCTAGTTAGCTCTGGTGTCCTAAATAGTGACTTTTTTTCTTTCATAAATGGTTCAATAATATTTAGCATTACCCCCAAAAAAATTTATTTTT